>JARHVA010000472.1:3367500-3510000 GCA_037957365.1 Torreya grandis | reverse complement strand
AAATCACCTTATTAACCACTTATCAAAATATCATCATGCTTGTTATGTACTTACGTAGCCCATCAATAATAAATTGAGGTTACATCTTACTTACCTCTTGGCATAGCACAAGGATAATCATCTAGAGTAGAAATGTTAATCCTTACATTTCTATCATTCCAAGTTTTGTCATAAGGATAACCATGCCTTTATTTAGGTTAAGGAAAAGTAATGTATTTTCAGCTCATGTGTCCCTTTGTGACATCAGAATGAGAAAAGTGGGGTGTTGTATGTACCTTTTTTATTACAAGATTATATAAGTCAAAGGTTCTTTTTTATATGTCTTACAAGGATATTTATTTAATATGTAAGTCATTATCCACTTTTTGTAATAGGCTTACCAACTTAAAACCTACTCTTACCTTAGTATATTCCATTAGAAAAATGTAGTTTTTAACATAACCCTTCTAAAATTACCAATTTCCATCCACCCTTGTAAGTGTGCATTCAAATCATTCTAAAAAAATCAAGTGTTATAGGATATGGTGATAAAAATTCACCTTAAATTCTAAACAAGAGTGTTTTCATCACTTTCAAAGCATAGCTTATAGTTACTACCTTGTACAAGACAAAGGCATTTAGAAATTCTTAGTTTAGATATGAATTGAGGATTTGAATGTTGATAATAAAATAGTTTTTCAGCTAGTCATTCCTCTTATTATGAGGAGATATATTCACAAAAACTATAACTATTATTTCAATAGTTGTAATAGTCTAATCCAACAATTATTTTAGATTTGAGGTGGCATTTTACATAATATTTTTAATTATGTATTACACTTAACTTTATATAATTTAGCATAGAATTCTAGTCAATACAATAATCATAGTGTTATGCGGTATTTTTACCACTTTTAGTTATGTTTCATGCATAAATTTTGTCATTCATCATAGAATGAAATAAACAATAACAAGCTATATCACTTTGGTTTCCACAAAATGCATTATGCTTGTGCATCATCTTCATAACATTCATCATAGAATGTCAACAAGGATAAAGATCCATAATTTTATGGTTACTTTTCTTCCAATATTCATTATTCATGGGTTAGTGTAACATCCCACACCAACCACACTAAACATTAGAGAATCCATACTAGGCATTCACATGCAACCGTAATGTTTTTGGTATGCTCTCTATCATCTTATGAGCTCATATGATGGTTTCAGGGATTACAATCTCACCATTATTCTACACTTATTTTTTGTTAACATTTAAAAGTATTTATGATTTAAAAACCTATCTGATCAGGACTTTACATTACTTCTTTTGATCATAAAATCATCATACTTTTTAGTGATATATATATATATATATATATATATATATATATTTATATATATCACTAAAAAGTATGATGATTTTATGATCATATTTTTTAGTGATATCTTGTTCACAACATATTTACACTTACCAAATAATATATGCCCTTAAATTATAATATCCATTCTAGAACATTCTTTTTAAGTAATTCAACCATTACATTACTCATAACATGCTTGCTTTTAAAATTCAATATATCCCCATATTTCAACAAGTTCAACCTTTCTATTTTTTTTTGTTTTGTTTTTTTGGTATAAAAATCTAACTTTTAGGATGGATTAGTGCTTCACAAGGATACATCAAGGTAATTTCACAATGGTCACTTTTATAACAACTTTCAGGAGGCAGTTAAAGGAATACTTATTCTATAAGGTGACCATTATGTATGAAGATCTCATGGCCAATTTGTGGTGCTCATGGTGCGCAATCCAAACAAATTAGGTGACTACCTAGTGTAAAGGGGAGAAGTGGATTTTAAGCCTATGAAAGAATCCACTTCTTAGCTTATACTTGGTCTAAATCACTATGGATATAGTGATTCTCCACCTTAAACCTCATACTTGAATCAATTTTCATTACTATAGTAGTGATACAAGGTCACACTACATAATACAATTACTATACCTTGGTAGATTTCAATTAATAGAGGCTAATTTTGAGACAAAATGATACATCATAAAAGTGGTTTATGATCCTAACATGTTAACCACATAGGATAGGGCACACATATGCTGATTTAGGTGTCTTATTAACTTATGTCAATGGTATTCTTACTTCACAAGACACAAGTACATTTATTGGTCATATACAAGGGTCCAAGAATCTCATCGATCTACCTAATGTTCATATGTCATTGACACCAAATAGTGATTCAAAAGAACTTTTTTAAATTCCAAATTACATTGTGGTTGTAAATTAGTCAACCAAACTTTCATATATAGTCAATAAGCACATATAACCATATCTACACAACAACCAACTATTTTTCTCATGATGGCCTATTTTCATACCTCTAAAAGGTGAATCATCCTTACCCAACCATGGGTAGCTTATACATGTTCATATGATGGCCACTCATCATAAGAGTGTTATATCAACTCAATAATTATGGAATTTGAGTTCATATCAGACCAAAGTATTCAATTCATTATAACATAATATCATTAAAATTCTATCTATATTAATCATTAATGTTATTACGAGTATCAAGCCCCAATATTTTTTTGATTTCCAAGATGATTAATAAAACCCATTATTTATTATAGCGTGCTCTACTCCAAGGGTCTTGAGTTTATCATCACCTTCTTTCAAGGAAGGGTATGTTCCAATAGAGCCCATTATTCTATATCTATGAGATTTAAAAAGTTACCACTAATGTTCATGCCTCATGGATTAGATGACTCACAATATCTATTTATAGTAAGAGGTCCTCTAAAGATTTCCAACTTGCCCAAATAATTCAGTCGTATTCACCCCCACAATCATTATTTTTAGATGAAATTCATATATTTCTTAATACCTCAATATCATAAAACATACTACTTATTCATTCTCGGGTTACCTAATGGTTGTAATTAACCCATCATATTAGTATTTCAACCACCAAACCTTCTTGGTCTTTACTTATCCATCCAAACAAATTGGACCAAATAGTTCTTCTCAAGAACTAGACACATTACTCATAAAATTTATATAGTTGTTGATTTAATAGTCTTGAGAATATTGGAGTCTTATTCCTAATTGAGTTAAGGGTTTGAGTTAATTAAATCAATAAATAATATTGGAATAATTAAGCTACTAATTTTTATAATTTAATTATAATTTAAACCTTGATAAAAATATTAATAAGTGAAGATAAATGTAACTTAGCTTAAACTGGACTGAGATGACTGAGACAGGGTCTAGAATTTGTTGTACAAGACTGTGATAGTGTCATAAATCAGGATCTAGCTTTCATTTTTTAAAAGGATAGAAACACCAAAAAAATACATACAAGGGTTTAGTGATATAGTCATCTTCTACTATTGTTATCCTATAGGTTTGAGCTTTCTAGGTTTTGTCCACTATGTCTATGTGAGCCTGTCTACAAAATTTTAGATATTGGATGTCCACAGAACTCCTTATAGAGCTGATTTAGTATTCAAAGCCTAGACTCCATTATGATTTGACAAACTTTGAGAAAGAGGGGGGGTTAGTGTGTGTAAGATTCACTAAACATGTATCCACACCCCTTGTGTCAGAATGCTATGTACATACCAATACTCTGAAGAGAGATCAAGCCATATGTAGTTCTCCCACTTGATGTGCTTTGTGCAATAGTGTGTATGAAGATGTAAAATGCTAAAATTGGGTGTGCTTGAGGTTGCTAAGGATTGTTGTGAGGGTTTGAATAAGTTTGTGATTGTATTGGATGGTTGTATGTAGAGAATAGGAAAATGTGCTTGAGTATTCTTGCTTGTATTCTTGCTTGCTTTGTGATATTTGCTAACCTTTTCTAAATGAACTTTGAATGGACTTTTATAGAGATTTATTAGTCATAGGTCAAATATATTCACATTACACCAAAAAAAAGAAGGATAGGAACCAAAAATAAGTGACCATTGGAGCTAAAAATAAAATTTGATAGGAGTGCCAAAAATAGACACCCTAGGGTTTGGCATTATAGTCCAAGTTAGGCGCTATTGTCCTAAAGGTATTGTTAGTAATTTGACCTATCAAGGCCAAATTACTACTCCTATCATTAAAAACTTTCAAGAAACTATTAAATATCCCTTTAAATCTAGGAATTATGTCCTAAAATAACTAATTTTGATATAAAAAATGTATTGTAAATGGATCATTGTCATTTCGAAAAGAGCATTGTCATTTCAAAAAGAGCATTGTCAAGTTCAAATATGCAAACAATCTATGTACAGGGATCAATTTTGAGAGAAAATTAAAAATTTTAGGAGCTAAAAGTGGTTTCAAGACCTAACATTTTTCACACAAGGTCATAATGAGTTATATAATATTTTTACAAATTTTCATGGCCATTAGGTGAAAGGAGATACTATTTTGTAACAATCCTTAGCATGTTTGTTGGAGATCACCATTAGAGTAGGCATCATTTTAGAGTTCCACAGAGGTTTGATAAATTTACATAAAAGTTTTAAAATTATTAGATTTTATTTTTACATCATAATAATACCTTTAAATATTTTCAAAACTCTAAATTTTTAGCAAACCATGCTCACACAATGTTTTGCAAGCAAATAGGCACTTAGGCCAAAAAGACTTTTTTTTACTTTTCATGAAAAAATGACTTTTAGAGTGTTTTTATAAAATGGTACAGGTCTAATAATGATTTTTTTAGGATTTTTGAATCTTGGAAATAAATTTTTTAATCATAGTGTAGTTTTTCACTTTTTGCAGTTCTACGCACCCTTCCAAGCCACATGCCAAGATGCTCTATTTGTTCACCATGTGTAGAGTTTAGATGAACACTCTTAGTATGTTTTTAGGACCCCTATTCACTTATAATTAATAAACAATTGTGACCGATTTAGGTACTATGCTTTATGAATAATCGTTAAGAGTGTAAGCAACATATAATGTAGTCAAAACCACACAGGCATAATTTTCCACATGATAACTTTTCATATATTTTTCATGGGAATACAATATTTTCAAATATACTGGGAGGTTATTTTTATATACATATATTGAAATATTTTGGCATTTAGAGGCCTGTACTTTATAAACCATCATTTTGAAAATTTAGCTTCAAAGCCCACCTAAACCCTCAAAAAACTAGTTTTGAAAAATGTTGATTTTAATGCCATCAAATCATCTTTTATCAAAATTAAAAAATTTAAAATTTAAATTAAACTTATATATGATTATATAAATGTTAATTTGATGCTTGAAATTATATGGATGAGGGAATAAATCATGTTTTTTATGTAAAAAAGCATGTAAAATGAAGTACATGACACTTCAATGAAATATAATCAATGTATATCAAATCCTAAGACTTTTTAATCATCCTTAAATTTTAATTTGGTAAAAAATAATCCCATAAGTGTTCCAATCAGCTCAATCAAAATGGCTAGTCTATAGTAAAATGGAGCAAAATAGGCTTAATCAACCCTATTGACTAAATGGCGAGTGTTTTCTCATCAAAATCACATATATTGTGATGAGAAAAAATATTATAGGTATTTTTAATTTTTTTTTAGGTTTCATGGTATCTTTTTACAAGTTTAATGGAGTCCAAATGCAAGAAGATAGGCTATTAGGCCTAACTGGCCTAATAGGCCTAATTGGTCAATCAAGCAAGTAAAGAATGGCATCAAAAATATATCAAATGAATTAATTATAGAGTTAACACATGACATATCTGATATTATTATGGATTTTCATATATTTTTTAATTTTTAAATGTTATTTTATGTAAAGAGGAGCCAAGTGGAGTTAACTAACCTTGAACTTCCAATTAAAGCTTTAGTTGACTAGTTGACCAACATCATGCAATATTCCTTTGCTATCATTTAAAAAATGATAATGAAATACTTCAAGATAAATTTAAGTGGAGATAAACACCAAATAATGGAACTTATTTCATCCAAAGAGAGTTGACCAAGTCAATGGGGCCCACCATTTCTTATTTCAATGCCAAAATGGATTTCTTACAAAATAAGAAAATTAAAAGATTTTTGAAGACTATTGTATTTATTTTTGAACTCAAAATATACTTAAGTTGATATCAACTTGGGCCCACCACCATATTCCTATGCCAAAGTTTGAAGCTCTTCATGCAATTTTGTGGAGTTAAGGAATTTTATGAATTGTTTAATCATTATAAAAAGAGTTATCTTGAGTTGAGTCAACCAAGACCATGCCTTGTCCCTTTTAAATGCTAGTTAGGGCTTGGATTAGGTTTAGAGACATATATATTGGATTTTTCAAGCCATTTTTTCAATATTCCTAGAGTTGAAGCAGAAGTTATAATTTGGACCATTCATCAATAAAGGAGAATTTTATTTTTCATGAGTTTTTGATAGATAATAGAGTGTAATTGATTGTGTATCAAAATATAAGTGAGATTACATCTCCTTCTAGCAGGTCCCTTCCTCACCTGTTGCTTTCTATCTCACCTTATACAGGTTATTTGAAGAGATAAAAGAAATTTTGTAATCCAAAATCCTTTCAATCTTTCATCTAAAATATTTATGCTTAAAGACAAAATAAGAATTTTATTGGTTTATATGCATGCATTAATTTCAATAGCTTCGATAGAATATAAACAATTCAAGTGCATCACCCTTTTAATTAGGATTTCCCTTTAGTTTCCCCTTCCCCTTTTCATCTACAAAATCACAGTAGTTAGACTTAATAGATCAATCTTAAGAGAACCAACCCTCTCTAGAGGTTTTTCTCAATTCAGAGCCAACCACACTCTAAGAAGATCCAATTGTATTAACTAGAGAGAGGGTGTGGTTTACACATCTTCAAGTAGGGTGCACTCAAGAGTGATAATAGTTTTTGGCATGCCTGATGGGACATCATTCAGAATATTAATACAAATTTCAAACACTCAAATCTGGTTATGAACATAAGGTATCATTTCAATATTTATTACTTTCAACATTTGGTTTACTAATGGTCTCCAATGGTTTGTTTTAGTATGAATCCTTATGATCTTCACTATAATCAGTATGACTAGCCACACTATGATCCCCATCAAGAGTTTAAGGATCTATATCAGGCATATATGTAGGATTAATACCTAGATCCTCCCTATGAATAACCAATCCATCATAATATTGCCTCTTATCAGTCTAATCATGGCCATTTTATAGCTACCCAATCCATACCATCACTTAAACAAACTTTAGTGAACCTTGAAAAGCATGCACTAGAGTTGTAATCATGGAGTTATTATGGCCAAGATACCCATACTCACTAGATTTATCATCTAAGAGATTCATTGCAGCAAATAAAAGAGCAATGGGCATCTATTGAGAGAGTAAATTGGGGAAATTTCACTGGTGAGATGATGGATATAGGTGGTCACATTCAAGGTATTGAAGACAAACTAAAATGACTCAAGGGAAAATAGGTCCAACCTCACTCTCTTTATATTCCATCCATTCCTTCTCAGGATATCATTCCAAGAGCCCTTTTGAGTTTGTCATGTTCTTCATGTGTTTCTTGGACCTTCCCTTCTTGGAGATTTATCCAAGAGAATTGTCAAAGAAAGAAAGAGATTGTTATAAGATAGCCTACTATTGAAACAACTAACCATATTAAATAGAAGATATTAAAAGAGAATATTGATAAGTAGATCAGAGAGTTGAGATTGAAGACAAGGAAAGAGGAGGAGAACCAAAAATCAAAAGGTCACAAAAGAGCCTTTATCTTTCCCATCTCGGAACCAAATCATGGAGTTAAGCAAGAAATAGTAATAATCAAACATCACTCAAGATGCTGAATTCAAGCAAGAGATCATTTAAGCTTCATCCCTTCCTCCTTAGAAGACTAAATCCTTTCCTCCATGGAAATCTATTCAAGAAAAAGTGTAGAGAGATGAGGTGAAGGTGATCCAAGAAGAGAAGCCTCATGAGCAAAATCAGGTATCTATGGTTACTTTTGTATATCTTTTACATCTTATTAAATAATTCTAGGGGTCTACCATTCCACTTTTAGAGAAAGAACCTCTTTTTTGTGAGGAAAGTGAAGAAGATGTAGCTAAAGAGATAGAGAATGATGATAATTCTAGTGATCAAGAAGAAGAAATCTTAGTTGGGACACCACTTGGCAAGGAAAAAAATGATTTAGTTTTCCATGATGAACAAGAAGATGACTTCCAGGTGAATTTTCAAGAGTTTACAATAGTTGAGATAGATGAAGTACAAACAAATATTTCTTCAAAAGTCAGCCATGAACACAACTCACATAGAGTCATTGTTGAGATGGAGAATATTCTCGATAAAGATGAGACAAGAGTAGTAGATCAAAAAAATTCATTTGACTTCATTCAAAAGGTAGAAATATATGATCAACATATTTCAAATGGTTATAATACTAATGAATTTCATGTATTTTATATTGATCATGATGAATAATCCTTTTGGGATGACTTGGAGAATTTTTATGTAAAATTTGATGATCCATCTCCACCCCAAGTGGATATTGATGAATATCTTATAAAGAGTACTATTATAGTTGCTCATTAAGAAGAAATTAAAGTCATATTATAGTCATGTTTGGATTCTTATCAAGGATCTAAAGACTTTGGAAAGACACTACCTCAAATGAAGCCTAATGAAGACATCAATCCAGGTATACTAACCAAATTGTCAATACAATCATTGGATGAGAATGTGTCAAATCATGATTTGCTTATGAATGAGGTAGAGATAGCAGTCTTGATGCAACAAAGAAGAATATGAGAGGAGGAGGATTGGATCTTAGATCCATATCTTCAATCCATACACATAATAATGAAATTTGGAGGTTTAGCTGAATCATCTAGAATATATTAACATATAAGTATTCTCATTTGCAGAAGAGAGCTATCAAAAGGAAGCAAATATGCTTCAAAGTTCCATAGTGCATCAAATAGCTTTCTATTTTATCTAAGAGGACTAGAAAAGTGGAGGTTAGTTTGTACATAATACTCTACCTTTTTTTCCTTTCCTTTAAGTTCATATCCACACATGCTTTCAATAGTTGTTTTTTTTTTTCATGTTGTTGTTGTCCCTTCCTCTAAGTGCACATATACACATGTTTGTTGTTGTTAATGTTAGTTTCTCCTATTATGTTTTGATCTAAAATATTTCCTAGTTTAGTGCATATCAAAGTCTATCCTTTTTAGATTTTCTAATTTCTTTGACCAACAGACTAGTCAACCCTCTAAAGTTGCCAAAATTGTTAGTAATTTGACCTATCAAGGACAAATTACTACTATCATTCAAAACTTTCAAGAAAATTTTCAATAGCCATTTAAAGATAATAATTATGGCTTGAAAGAACTAATTTTGGTAAAAAAAACATCAAAAATTATTGTAAATGGATCTTTTTCATGTCAAAAAGAGCATTGTCAAGTTCAAATATGCAAATAATCAATGCAGATGGATCAATTTTGAGAGAAAATTGAATATTATAGGATCTAAAGGTGGTTTTAGGACCTCAAAATTTATATATGGGGTCATCATGAGTTGAATAATATTTTTAAAAAAAATCATGGCCATTGGATTAGTGGAGATACTCACTATTTTGTAATAATCCTTAGCATATCTCTTGGAGATCACCATTGGAGTAGGCATCATTTTGGAGTGCCACATAGGTTTCTAAGTTCACATAAAAGTTTGAAAAGTATGGGATGATGTTTTAAATCATAATAAGACCTTTAAAGAGTGTCAAAAATATAAATTTTAAGCAAACCATGCTCACACAGTGTTTTATAGGCAAATAGGCACTTAGGCCAAAAAGGCATTTTTTGACTTTTCATAGAAAAATGACTTTAAAAGTATTTTGATAACATGGTACAAGTAACATAATGATTTTTTTAGGCTTTTTGAAGCTTTTAAGTAAATATTTTAATCATATTGGAGTTATTTTAACTTTTTGCAGTTCTAGGTACTCTTCCAAGCCACCTGTTCAGATGATCATTTTGTTCACCACATGTAGACTTTGGATAAACAACATTAGTATGTTTTGAGGAACCATATTAAATTTTAATTAATTAATAATTGATACTATTTGAGGTGCTATGATTTATGAACAATTTTTAAGAGTGTAGGAAGCATAGAATGCAGTCAAAACTGCATAGGCAAATTTCTCCACGTGATAAATTTTCATATATTTTGCATGGGAATCCAATATTTTTAGAGATGTTAGGGGTGTTAGTTTTATATACATAAATGGAAATATTTTAGGATTTTGAGGTTTGTACTTCATGAACCATCATTTTGAAAATTTAGCTTCAAATCTCACCTAAACCCTCAAAAAACCTATTTTGAAAAAAGTTGATTCTAATGCCATCAAATCATATTTTATCAACCTAAAAACTTATAAAATATCAAGTAAACTTAGAGAGGATTCCATAATTGTCAATTTTATGCTTGGAATTATATGGATGAGGGAATAAATCATGTTTTTATGGAAAAAAAATGTAAAATGAAGTACATGACACTTCAATGAAATATAATCATGGATTTCAAATCCTAAGACTTTTTATTCATCCTAAAATTTTAATTTGGTCACAAATCATCCCATATGGCTAGTATGTAGGAAAATAGAGTAAAATAGGCCTAATCAACCCTGTTGACTGAATGACAAGTGTTTTCTCATCAAAATAACATTTATTGTGATGAGAAAAGTTATTCTAAGTCTTTTTAATTATTTTTTCACGTTTCATGGCATAGTTTTTTAGGTTTAATGGAGTCCAAATGCAAGAAGATAGGCTATTAGGCCTAATAGGCATAATTGGTCAATCAAGCAAGTAAAGAATGGCATCAACAATCTATCAAATGAATTAATTTTAAAGTTACCACATGCCATATCTGATATTATTATGGATAGTCATATATTTTTTTAATTTTTAAATGCTATTTTATGTAAGGAGGAGCCAAACGGAGTTAACTAGCCTTGAACTTCCAATAAAAGCTTCAGTTGACTAGTTGACCAACATCATGCAATATTCCTTTATTATCATTTAAAGAATGAAATTAAAATACTTCAAGATCATTTGAAATGGAGATAGAAACCAAAAATAGTGTTGATTTCATCCAAGGAGAGTTGACCAAGTTAATGAGGCCCACCATTTCTTGTTTCAATGCCAAAATAGATTTCCTCCAAAATAAGAAAAATAAAATATTTTTGAAGACAATTCTATTTATTTTTGAACTCAAAATATACTTGATTTGGTATCAACTTGGGCCCACCATCATATTCTTATGCCAAAGTTTGAATCTCTTCATGCAATTTTGTGTAGTTAAGGAATTTTATGAATTGCTTAATCATTGTAAAAGGAGTTGTCTTGAGTTGAGTCAATCAAGACCACCCCTTGTCCCTTTTCAATGATACTTAGGGCTTGTATTAGTTTTAAATACATATATATTGGATTTTTGAAACCATTTTTTTAGGATTCCTAAAGCTAAAGCAGAAGTTGTAATCTAGACCGTACATCAATAAAGGAAATTTTTATTTTGTATATGAGTTTTTGACAGATAATAAAGTGTAATTGATTATGTATCAACATATAAGTGAGATTATATTCCTTCTGTAAGGTCACTTTCTCACCTATTGCTTTCTATCTCACCTTCTATAGGTCATTTGAAGAGGTAAAAGAAAAATTTTAATCCAAAATCCTTCAACCCTTAATTTGAAATATTTATGCTTAAGGACAAAATAGAAATTTTATTGGTTTATATATGTGCATTAATTTCAATAGATTTGAGATAATATAAACAATTTAGGTGCATCACCCCTTTAATTAGGATTTTCCTTAATTTCCACTTCACCTTTTCATCTAAGAAATCATAGTAGTTAAACTTAATAAATAAATCTTAAGGGAACTAACCCTCTCTAAAGGTTATTCTCAATTCAAAGTCACCCACACTCTGAGAAGATCCAATTGTATCAGCTAGAGAGAGGATGTTTTTTACACATCTTCAAGAAACGTACACTCTAGAGAGAATAGTTTTTGGCATGCTTGATGAGAAATCATTAAAAATATTAGTGTAACTTTTAGACACCTAAATCTAGTTATGAACATCAGGTATCATTTCAATATTGATTAATTTCAACATTTGGTTTATTAATGGTCTCTAATGGCTTGTTTTAGTATGGATCCATATGATCCTCACTATAATCAGTATGATCAGCCACACTATGATCCCCATTAGTAGTTTGAAGGTATATATCAAGCATATATGTAGGAATACTACCTAGATCCTTCCTATGAACAACCAATCCATCATAATATTACCTCTTACTAGTCTAATCATGGCCATTTTATATCTGCCCAATCCATACCATCACTTAAACAAAGTTTAGTGAGCCTTGAAAATCATGCACTAGAGTTGTATTCACAAATATATTATGGCCAAGATACCCATACTCACCAGATTCATCATTTGAGAAAGTCATTGTAGAAAATAAAATAACAATGGGCACCTATTGAGAGAGCAAATTGGAGCAACCTCACTGGTGAGATGATGGATGCAGGTGGTTGCATTCAAAGTATTAAATACAAACTAAAAGGCCTTAAGGTCAAATAGGTCCAACCTAACTATTATTATATGCCATCTATTCCTCTTTAGCTTATCATTCCAAGAGCCCCTTTGGGTTTGCCAAGTTCTTCATGTGTTTCTTGGACCTTCCCTTCTTGGAGATCTATCCAAGAAAATTGTCAAAGAAAGAAAGAGATTGTTATAAGACAGCCTATTATTAAAAGAACTAACCACTTTAATGAGAAGATATTCTAGAAGAATATTGATAAAAACATAAAAGAGTTAGAACTGAATATAAGGAAATAGGAGGAGAACCATAATCAAAAGGTCAAAAAAGAGCCTTTATCTTTTGCATCTTAGAACCAAATCATGGAGTTAACAAGAAAAAGGAGCAATCAATCATCACTAAGGATGTTGAATTCAGGAAAGAGATCATTTAACCTTCATCCCTTCCTCCTCAGAATATTAAATCCTTTCCCTCATGGAAATCCATTGAAGAAAAAGTGTAGAGAGATGAGGTGAAGGTGATCCAAGAAGAGTAGCCTCACGAGAAAAATCAAGTATTTATGGTTATTTATGTAGATCTTTATTATCTTATTGAATAATTTCAAGGGTCTACCATGCCAATATTTGAGAAAAAACCTCTTTTTTGTGAGGCAAGTGAAGAAGATTTAGCTAAAGAGATAGAGAATGATGATAATTCCAGTGATCGAGAAGAAGAAATCATAGTTGGGACACCACTTGGCCAGGACAAAAATGATTTAGTTTTCTATGATGAACAAAAAGATGACTTGTAGGTGGATTATCGAGATTTTATAGTAGATGAGATATATGAATTACAAATAAATATTTCTTTAAAAGGCAGCCATGAAGACAACTCACATAGAACCATTGCTAAGATGGAGAATATTCTTGATAAAGATGAGACGAGAGTAACAGGTTAATAAATTTCATGACTTCATCCAAAAGGTAGAAATATGTTATCAACATGTTTAAAATGGTAATAACACTGATGAATTTCATGTCTTTTCCATTGATCATGATGAAGAATCCTTTTGGGATGACTTGGAGAGTTTTTGTGGAAAATTTGATGGTCAATCTCCACCCAAGTGGAGATTGATGAATATCTTGTAAATATTACTATTGCAGCTATTCATTAGGAAGAAATTAAATTCATATTATAGAAATGTTTGGATGATTATAAAGGATCTAATGACTTTGAAAAGACACTACCTCAAATGGATCCTAATTAAGACATCAATTGAGGTATACTAACCGAATTGTCAATACAATCATTGGATGAGAATGTGTCAAATCATGATCAGCCTTTGAATGAGGTAGAGATAGTAGTCTTGCTGCAAAAAAGAAGAAAATGGGAGGAGGATGATTGGATTTTAGATCCATATATTCAATCCATACACCTAATAATGTAATTTGGAGGCTTAAGTGCATCATATAGAACATATGAACATATAAATGCTCCCATTTGTAGAAGAGAGTTATCAAAAGGAAGCAAATACGAGTTCCATAGTGCATTAAATAGCTTTCCATTTGTTCTAGGAGGACAAAAAAAGTGGAGGTTAGTTTATACATAATAGAATACCTTTTATTTCTTTCTTCTAAATGCATATCTGCACATACTTTCAGCAATTGTTTTTTCCTTTTCGTGTTCGTGTTGTCCTTTCCTTTAAGTGTACATGTGCACATGTTTGTTGTTATTTGTGTTAGTTTCTCTTGTTATGTCTTGATATATAATATTTCCTAGTTTTAGTGTATATCTAAGTCTATCCTTGTTATATTTTCTTATTTCTTTGACCAACAAGCTAGTCAACCCTTGAAAGTTGCCAAAATTGTTAGTAATTTGACCTATCAAGGCCAAATTACTACTCCTATCATTCAAAACTTTTAAGAAACTATTCAATAACCCTTTAAATCTTGGAATTATGGTCTAAAATCACTAATTTTAGTTTAAAAAAACAACAAAAATGTATTGTAAATGGATCATTTTCATTTCAAAAATAACATTGTCAATTTCAAATATGCAGACAATCTATGTACAAGGATCACTTTTGAGAGAAAATTAAAAATTCTAGGAGCTACATGTGGTTTTAGGACCTCAATTTTTTATAAAAGGTCATCATGAGTTAAATAATCTTATGAAAATTTTTTATGTCCATTAGATGAGTAGATGTATTCATTGTTTTGTAACAATCCTTAGCATATCTGTTGGAGATCACCATTGGAGTAGGCATCATTTTAGAGTGACACAAAAGTTTATAAGTTTAGAGAAAAGATTTAAAATTATGGGATGATGTTTTTACATCATAATAAGACCTTTAAAGAGTTTAAAAACTCTAAATTTTAAGTAAACCATGCTCACATAGTGTTTTACATGCAAATAGACACTTAGGCCAAAAAAGCATTTTTTGACTTTTCATGGAAAAATGACTTTCAAAGTGTTTTTATAACATGGTATAGGTACCATAATGATTTTTTCAAGATTTTTTAATCTTGGGAGGAAATATTTTCATCATAGTGGAGTTTTTCACTTTTTGCAGTTTTAGGTACCCTTCCAAGCCACCTATTCAAATGCTCATTTTATTCATCACGTGTAGATTTTGGATAAATGATATTAATATTTTTTGAGGAAACATGTGAACTTATAATTAATTAATAATTGAGATTAGTTTATGTGCTATGATTTATGAATAATTGTTAAGAGTGTAGGTAGCACAAAATGCAGTCAAAACCCCACAGGTAGATTTCTTCACATGATAACTTTTCATAAATTTTGCATGGGAATCCAATATTTTAAAAGATGTTATGGGGTAAGTTTTATATACATAAATTTAAATACTTTGGGATTTGGAGGTATCTACTTCACGAACCATCATTTTGAAAATTTAGCTTCAAAGCTCGCCTAAGCCCTCAAAAAACCAATTTTGAAAAAAAGTTCATTATAATGCCATAAAATCATATTTTATAAAACTAAAAAAATTTAAAATGTTAATTAAACTCAGATAGGATTCCATAAATATCAATTTTATGCATGAAATTGTATGGATAAGGGAATAAATCATGTTTTTTATGGAAAAAACATGTAGAATGAAGTACATGACACTTAAATGAAATATAATCAATGTATATAAAATTATAAGACTTTTTATTCATATTAAAATTTTAATTTGGTTATAAATCATCCCAAAATTGTCTCAACTAGCTCAATCAAAATGGCCAGTCTATAGAAAAATGGAGCAAAATAGGCCTAGTCAACCCTATTGACTGAATAACAAGTGTTTTCTCTTCAAAATCACATATCTTGTGATAAGAAAAGTTTTTCCATATCATTTTAATTATTTTTTTAGGTTTCATGGCATCTTTTTTTAGGTTTAATGGAGTCCAAATGCAATAATATAGACTATTAGGCCTAATTGGCCTAATAGGCCTAATTGGTCAATTGAGCAAGTAAATAATGGCATCAAAAATCTATCAAATGAACTAATTATAGATTTATTACAGGAAAAATCTGATATTATTATGGATATTAATATATTTTTAATTTTAAAATTCTACTTTATGCAAGGAGGAGCCAAGTGGAGTTAACTAGCCTTGAACTTCCAATCAAAGCTTTAGTTGACTAGTTGACCAGCATCATGCAATATTCATTTGTTATCATTTAAAAAATGATATTAAAATACTTCAAGATCATTTCAAGTGGAGATAGACACTAAATAATGGCATTGATTTCATCCAAAGAGAGTTGACCAAGTCAATGGGGCCCACCATTTCTTGTTTCAATGCCAAAATGGATTTCTTACAAAACAAGAAAATTAAAAGATTTTTAAAGACTATTGTATTTATTTTTAAACTAAAAATATACTTGAGTTGATATCAACTTGGGATGACCACCATATTCCTACACCAAAGTTTGAAGCTCTTCATACAAAATTTATGGAGTTAAGGCATTTTATGAATTGTTAATCATTGTAAAAGGAGTTGTCTTGAGTTGAGTCAACCAAGACCACCCCTTGTACCTTTTCAATGCCACTTAGGGCTTGGATTAGGTTTAGATACATATATATTGGCTTTTTCAAGCCAATTTTTTAGGATTCCTAGAGCTGAAGTAGAATTTGTAATCTAGACCATATATCAATAAAGGAGATTTTTATTTTGCATATGATTTTTTGACAAATAATAGAGTGTAATTAATTGTGTATCAGCATATAAGTGAGATTATATCTCCTTCTACTAGGTCCCTTTCTCACCTATTTCTTTCTATCTCACCTTCTATAGGTAATTTAAAGAGGTAAAAGAAATTTTTTAATCCAAAATCCTTTCAACCCTTCATCTAAAATATGTATGCTTAATTACAAAATAATAATTTTATTGGTTTATATGCATGCATTAATTTCAATAGCTTCTAGAGAATATAAACAATTCAGGTGCATCACCCCTTTAATTTAGATTTCCCTTTAGTTTCCCCTTCCCCTTTTCATCTAAAAATCATAGTAGATAGACTTAATAAATAAATATTAAGGGAACTGCCCTCTCTAGAGGTTCTTCTCGATTCAGACTCACCCACACTCTGAGAAGATCAAATTGTATCAACTAGAGAGAGGGTGTGTTTTACATATCTTCAAGAAGGGTGCACTCTAGAGTGATAATAGTTTTTGGCATGCCTGGTGGGACATCATTCAGAAGATCAATGCAACTTTTAGACACTCAAAGCTGGTTATGAACATTAGGTATCATTTCAATAGTGATTACTTTCAACATTTGGTTTACTAATGGTCTCCAATTGCTTGTTTCAGTATGGATTCATATGATCCTCACTATAATCAGTATGACCAACCACACTATGATCTCTATCAAGAGTTTGAGGGTCTATATTAGGCATATATGTAAGAGTACTACCTAGATCCTCCCTATAAACAACCAATCCATCATAATATTATCTCTTACGAGTCTAATCATGGTTATTTTTTAGCTACTTAATCCATACCAACACTTAAACAAACTTTAGTGAGCCTTGAAAAGCATACACTAGAGTTGTATTCATAGAGATATTATGGCCAAGATACCAATACTCACTAGATTCATTCTGTAAGAGAGTCATTGTAGCAAATAAAATTGCAATGGGCACCTATTGAGAGAGGAAATTGGGGCAATCTCACTAGTGGGATGATGGATGTAGGTGGTTACATGCAAAGTATTGAGGACAAACTAAAAGTCCTCAAGGGACAATAGGTCTAACCTCACTCTTCTTATATTCCATCCATTCCTCCTTAAGATATCATTCCAAGAACACCTTTGAGTTTTCCAAGTTCTTCATGTGTTTCTTGGACCTTCCTTTCTTGGTGATGTATCCAAGAGAATTATCAAAGAAAGAAAGAGATTGTTATAGGACAACCTACTATTGAAACAAATAACCACTTTAAATAGAATATACTCCAAGAGAATATTGATAAGCATATCAAAGAGTTGGAGATGAAGACAAGGAAAGAGGAGGAGAACTAGAATCAAAAGGTCAAAAAAAAGCCTTTATCTTTCCCATTTTGAAACCAAATCATGGATTTAAGAAAGAAAGAGGAACAATCAAGCATCACTCAGGATACTGAATTCAAGAAAGAGATCAATCAACCTTCATCCTTTCCTCCTAAAAAGACTAAATCCTTTCCTTTATGTAAATCCATTCAATAAAAAGTGTAGAGAGATGAGGTGAAGGTGATCTAAGAAGAGCAGCCTCTTGAGTAAAATTAGGTATCTATGGTTACTTCTATAGATCTTTCTCATCTTATTAAATACTTTCAGGGGTCTACCATGCCACTCTTAGATCAAGAACCTATTTTTTATGAGGAAACTAAAGAAGATGCAACTAAAGAGATTGAGAATGATGATAATTCAAGTGATAAAGAGGAAGAAACAATAGTTGGGACACCACTTGGCAAGGACAAAAATGATTTAGTTTTCTATGATGAAAAAGAAGATTACTTGTAGGAGGATTATCAATATTTTTTAGTAGTTGAGATAAATGAAGTAAAATTAAATATTTCTTCAAAAGGCAGTCATGAAGACAACTCACATAAAGCCATTACTGAGATGGAGATTATTCTTGATAAAGATGAGATAAAAGCAATAGATCAAGAAATTTCATTTGACTTCATCAAAAAGGTAGAAATATGTTATCAACATATTTCAAATGGTAAGAATACTAATTAATTTCATGTTTTTTATATTGATCATGATGAAGAATCATTTTGGGATGACTTGGAGAGTTTTTGTGCAAAATTTGATCATCCATCTCCACCCCAAGTGGAGATTGATGAATATCTTGTAAAGAGTAATATATTAGTTTTTTATCAAGATAAAATTAAATTAATATTACAGCCATGTTTATATGATTATAAAATATTTAAACAATTTGACAAGACACTACCTCAAATGGAACCTAATGAAGACATCAATCTAGGTATACTAACCGAATTGTTAATACAATCATTAGATGAGAATGTGTCAAATCATTATCAGCCTATGAATGAGGTAGAGATAGTAGTCTTGATGCAAAAAAAGAGAATATGGAAGAAGGATAATTTTATATTAGATCCATATCTTCAATCCATACACCTAATAATGGAAGATGGAGGCCTAGTTGCATCATCCAAAACATATGAACATATAAGTGCTCCTATTTGTAGAAGAGAGCTATCAAAAGAAAGAAAATATGTTTCAAAGTTATATAGTGTATAAAATAGATTTCCATTTCATCTAGGAGGACCAGCAAGGTGGAGGTTAGTTTGTACATAATATACTACCTTTTTTTCTTTCCTCTAAGTACATATCCACACATGCTTTTAGCAGTTGTCTTTTCCTTTTCATGTTGTTGTTGTCCTTTCCTCTAAATGCACATGTGCACATGTTTATTGTTGTTTGTGTTAGTTTCTCATATTATTTCTTGATCTAAAATATTTATTAGATTTAGTGTATATCTAATTTTATCCTTGTCAGATTTTCTAACTTCTTTGATCAGCAAGCTAGTCAACCCCTGAAAGTTATCAAAATTGTTAGTAATTTGACCTATCAAGGCCAAATTACTACTCTTACCATTCAAAACTCTCAAGAAACTATTAAATATCCATTTAAAGTTGAGAATTATGACCTAAAAAAATTAATTTTTGTTTTAAACAAACATAAAAAAATTATTGTAAATGGATTATTGTCATTTCAGAAAGAGCATTGTCAAGTTCAAATATGTCGACAATCCATGCACAAGGATCACTTTTGAGAGAAAATTGAAAATTATAGGAGATAAAAGTGGTTTTAGGACATAAAATTTGTAAAAAATTTCATCATTAATTGAATAAAATTATCAAAAAAATTCATAAACATTGGATTAGTGGAGATAAATTTTTTTTAACAATCCTTAGCATGTTCGTTGGAGATCACCATTGGAGTAGGCATCATTCTAGAGTGCCACAAAGGTTTATAAGTTTAGATAAAAGTTTTAAAATAATGGGATGATGTTTTTAAATCATAATAATATCTATAAAAAGTTTCAAAACTCTAAATTTTAATCAAACCATGCTCACACAGTGTTTTGTAGGCAAATAAGCACTTAGGCCAAAAAGACATTTTTGAATTTTCATGGAAAAAAGACTTTTATAGTTTTTTTAAAACATGGTACAGGTACCATAATGATTTTTTCATAATTTTTTAATATTTTAAAGAAATATTTTCATCATAGTATAGTTTTTCACTTTTTACAGTTATAGGCACCCTTCTAAGCCACCTATTCAAATGCTCATTTTATTCACCACATGTGGATTTTGGATGAATGTTATTAGTATGTTTTGATTATCCATATTAAAATTTAATTTATTAACAATTGGTACTATTTTAGGTTTTGTGCTTTATAAACAATCGTTAAGAGCATAGGCAACACAAAATGCAGTCAAAACCCCATAGGCAGATTTCTCCACATGATAACTTTTCATATATTTTGCATAAGAACCCAATATTTTTAGATATGTTAGGGAGGTTAGTTTTATATAAATAAATTTCAATATTTTATAATCTGGACGTCTATAATTTATGAACCATCATTTTGAAAACTTAGCTTCAAAGCCTACCTAAACCCTCAAAAAACTAGTTTAAAAACAATTGATTATAATGCCATAAAATAATCTTTTATCAACCTATATTTTATTAAAATTTAAATTAAAATAATAAATTATTACATAAATGTCAATTTTATGCATGGAATTGTATGGATGAGGGATAAATCATGTTTTTTATGGAAAAAAGCATGTAAAATGAAGTACATGACACTTCAATGAAATATAATCTATGGATCTCAAATCCTAATAATTTTTATTAATCATAAAATTTTAATTTGGTTATAAATCATCCTATAAGCATTTAAAATAGCTTAATCAAAATGCCCAGTTTATAAGAAAATGGAGCAAAATAGGATAGTCAACCCTGTTGACTGAATGACAAGTGTTTTTTCATCAAAATCACATATATTATGATGAGAAAAGTTGTTCCAAGTATTTTTAATTAATTTTTCAGGTTTCATGGTATTTATTTTTAGGTTTAATGGATTCCAAATGCAAGAAGATAGGTTATTGCCTAATTGGTCAATCAAGAAAGTAAAGAATGGCATCGAAGATCTATCAAATGAATTAATTATAGAGTTACCACGTGCCATATCTAATATTATTATAGATATTCACATATTTTTTAATTTTTAAATTCTATTTTATGTGAGGAGCCAAGTGGAATTAATTGGCCTTGAACTTTCAATCAAAGCTTCAATTGACTAGTTGACTAGCATCATGCAATATCATTTTGTTATCATTTAAAGAATGATATTAAAATACTTCAAGATCAGTTTAAGTGGAAATAGACACTAAAAAATGGTGTTGATTTCATCCAAGGAGAGTTGACCAAGTCAATTGGGCCCACCATTTCTTGTTTCAATGCCAAAATGTAGGATTTCTTACAAAATAAGAAAATTAATAGATTTTTTGAGACTATTATATTTATTTTTAAACTCAAAATATACTTGAGTTGATATCAAATTGGTCCCACCACCATATTCCTATGCCAAATTTTGAAGATTTTCATGCAATTTTATGGAGTTAAGGTATTTTATGAATTGTTTATATATTGTAAAAGGAGTTATCTTGAGTTGAGTCAACCAAGACCACTCCTTGTCCCTTTTCAATGCCACTTTGGGCTTGGATTAGGTTTAGAGACATATATATATTTTCTTTTTCAAGCCATTTTTTTAGGATTCCTGGAGCTGAAGTAGAATTAATCTAGACCATACATCAATAAAGGAAATTTTAATTTTTCATATGAGTTTTTGATAGATAATAGAGTGTAATTGATTTTGTATCAACATATAAGTGAGATTATATCTCCTTCTAACAAGTCCCTTCCTCACCTATTACTTTCTATCTCACCTTATGTAGGTCATTTGAAGAGGTAAAATAAAACTTTTAATCCAAAATCCTTTCAACCCTTCAACTAAAATATTTATGCTTAAGGACAAAATAGGAATTATATTGGTTTATATGCATGCAATTATTTCAATAGCTTGTAGAGAATATAAAAAATTTAGGTGCATCACCTCTTTAATTAGGATTTCCCTTCAATTTCCCCTTCCCCTTTTCATCTAAAAAATCATAGTAATTAGACTTAATAGATAAATCTTAAGGGAACTAGCCCTCTCTAGAGGTTCTTCTCAATTCATAGTCATCCACACTCTAAAAAGATATAATTATATCATCTAGAGAGAGGGTGTATTTTACACATATTCAAGGAAGGTGCACTCCAAAGTGATAATATTTAAGGGAATTAGGAGGATGGAATTATCATAGGAAATACATTCTAACTGAGCTGAAATCAAGTCTTGAAAGTCTATGGATGACTAGGAATAAGCAAAAAGGTGTCTAGAAGGGTCATGAGAGCATAGAAGAGGGACCTATGGGTTGGGTGTCACAAGCCACACTCACGCTACCAACTTTCACATTTCATATGACTAAATTTCTCCCCCTTTATTCTAGTGATGCAAATAAATAAAATACTAGGATAAATAAAAAATAGAAAGCATACCTAAACTTACTTGTAAGGATGAAGCTCATGAAGTTGTGTGATGCTAGATGTGCACAGAGAGAGCACATCATGAAGTGTAAATCTATAAGAGAAAAATAAAAATTATATTATTTCTTAATAAATAAGCTATATCTAAAATAAATACGTATAAAGATGGGTAAAATAAATAGGAATGAATACACCTCATCAAGTATGCAAACCAATATAAAACTTGTTGTGATTCTAAGTGATGTTAGATGGTGTTGGGTATGTGTTGATTAATGTTTTAATAAGAATAATATCATGATTGGATCGAAGTGCTCAATTCCTAGAGAGTGGCTTAATAATGTAAAGGTTAGCCCTTTGGATCCATTATCACCCACTAAGTGAAGCTATGTGATCATGTGTGTGTTAATTGATGTTTAGACTGTGTGTCTAATCCCTCTAAGTAGGTGGCTCAAGAATACAAAGTCTAGATAGTCCTTTGGCTCAATAATTTCCTCATGAAGTGAAGATATGAATTGATATCAGTATGAAATGTGTTTCATATGATATGGATCCTAAAGACCATAAATGTTATGTAATTTGACAATGTGGCATAGATAGCTGAATGTGTACTAAAAACTAGGCCACTCTTGGCCACTCAAAAAAAGTGGAGATTAGGATTGTATGAAATATACTCTAAAAATGGGTAATATGCTAATGTGGAAGCCACTTGAAAATGATGCCAACCACCTATAGATAGAATAAGGAATGAAATTACTGAGAATACTTGGGTAATGTACTAAACTCAGAAAGAAAAGAAGTCAAATGTGCCATGTGTATATTGCTCTCAATCACTAGTTTCTAAAACATGGATTCTAATTTGGAAGTTATACCAACTACCTAATCTAAAAATGGAATCAAGATCTATCATGCCATACATTATTCCCCCTATATCTAGATTGTATAAGAAAAATAGTATTGAAACTACTGATTCTAAACTAAATTTTTTTTGACACAATTGTAATTGTACTTACTTTTCTATTTATTTTTAGAAAATCTAGTTTTTTTGTTATTTGGATAGGATTTATAAAATTAGACACCCTATTATTCGACACTGTAGTCCAATCTTGGCACTTTTTTATGTGTTGATTTTGAATATTATTCTATAATTGTCATTATCTACTTGGTCTGTTCTACCTAGTTTGAAGTCTAGATAATGTTCTGGGTGTTCTGAAAGCTGATTTTTTTATCGATAGGAGCTCTGATCTCTATGACAAAACCCCTATTTGTTTCCCTCTATTTTTAGAATCAAGAATAAATAACCTATAATGACTATCCTTAGAAGAAAGATACCTACAAGTGTGTTATGTTATGAACATACATTCTATAGCAATGATAATCAATAAGATATCTCAAGATATAGCATGGTTTGTAATGGAGATTGTTAGATCAATGGGGGTATGACTAGATAGATATAACAGTGTAATAGTATATGCAATATAATGAACTAGAACTAAAAGTTTAGTTAATTTTTAGTTGTTAGTTATTAGTTTTCAAGGAGGGATGGAGCATGATGTCCATCATGGCATACAAGAAAGAAAGATAATACATGATGTGGATCATGACATTGTAAACAATTGAGAAGCAAAAAAGAAACAAACATGCAAAGCAAGAATCATACAAGAGTGTCTAAGGGGCCAAGAAAATAAGGGACATGGGAACATGTCACTCAAATTGGAAAGCAAGCATATAAGGCATATTCAAATGCCACATACATATATAATTAGAAACAATCAAGGTTGACATGAAAGCCACAATCATAGAGAAAAGTATAGGTAAATGTCCTAAGGCACACACAAGAATAAAAGAAAAGGACATTTGCAAATGTCTTAAGGTATATATAGGAGACAAAATAAGAAATGATAAATTCAATCACATCTAGATATATAAATCAAGAAAGGAAAGCATGTAAATGTTGGAAATACAATCGCATCTAACTAATCAAATAAAGAAGTGAAAGAATGCAAAGCATGGAGTACAAGACTAGGTATATGCTAAGAAATACACAAGTGATATATATTAGTGAAATGTTGATAGAGTAATCTATGCAAGCTAGTAAATAATGTACATCATTATGATAACTAGAGTGTGTGGTGTAGAAATTAAATAACTTGGATGGTGTAGTCATGCAGAAGATGCCCCTAGTGGGTAAATATATTGATGTGTTTCTTGAATGTATAAGTAGGATACCCTTTTAATGGGTAAAGTGAAATAATTAAGGATCTGGATGTCACTACACACACACAAAGAAGATCAAGTGAAGCATGGTAATGTATATAAATAAAAAAACAATAGTATAAAATAGAAAATGTAAGTCTAGCATGGTAGTATAAATGTAAAGCATGGATAATGTAAATAGTTGAAATTTTTTTGTGTTTTTAATTATTTAAATGTTTTTGGATTTTGATATTTTGTATTAGTTTTGGTATTTTTGAACTATTTGAATGTTTTTGTATTTTTGAAATAAGCTATGTACAATCAAGCATAAGGAGACTATGTACAATAAATTATAAGAAGCTATGTACAAACAAGACTGAGAAGAAATTATACTAAATAATGAGTCTCATGAGAGACTCTTAATCATGGTGTCCTATATAAAGGAGAGGGATCATGCATGATCATGAAGTATGATGGAAATGTTGAGACTGTAACTCTAAACATTTTATATGTTATAAATGCTCTAAAATATTTATAGTGGAAGCTAACTGCAAGGTCCTCTTGTAACTCTAAGAAGTGGATGTAACTATGGGGTTCTTAGGGACCCATCTAGTAGTAGGAAAAACTCTCTAGACATGTGCTCTATGTGTAGAGGCATGAGACCTCAATGATACTACCCTAAGTGTGAACACTATAGCTAGAAGCTATCTAGAATTTTGAAACTATGATTATTCTAAAAGAGACTTCTATGGAAGTGTATGAACTCTCTGTGTTGGTGATGGATGCCTCAACTATGTCTAAATTGAAACTAGAGGAAGAACTAAAACTAGTGGTAGAATTGAAACTGGTAACTATAAAATAGTAGATGGATATAAAGTGGGGAGTGGTAACTCATATGGACCTCTACCAACTATATAAAATTGATTAGCATCAATGAATTTCATGCATTTGTGAATTGTAAAAGGTACTGCTTGAAGTTTTTGAATCCATGGTGAAACAAGTAACATATCAAAAACTCTTGCACTGGGAAAAATAGTAAATGGTGTGGCCACATGTGTTGGACCAATCTATAGAGAAATTACAATCTCACCAAATGAACTTGGTATGTGCCCATTGAATCTATTGATAATTGAGTTCATTAGTGTAATATCTTGCTCTAAATATCTCAAATGCTACAATAATGTCATAGTGCACATGTTTACACTAGATCCATTATCTATGAGAATACTATGAATAGGATGATTATGAATTTAAACTATGATAAAGAGTGCATGATAATATGAATCATCCTCAACTATCTCCTACTTTGAGAAGGAGATGAAAGGTCTAATTGGAACTTTGGAATTATATACACCAATCATATTTCTCAAAGGATGTGACTCAACTAAAGGTGCCTAATATGTAGATGATAGAGGATGTGCATGATATGTATCATGAACACCTAATGTATCCCCATCTCTTTTTTATAATATTATGGAAAAGGATCTAAAATATTATCAAAGCTTTATCCTATGTTTGCTTTGCTTGAGAAGGCTCAATTAGAGTTCTTAAATCAATAATGTTATTGTCTATCAAGTCCTATATCTTGTGTTTCAAATTGATACATCTATTTTTTTTTTTTTAGTACCTTATAAAGATCACAAAATGTATTTAGATCATATCCCCATAGAATAGGCTTTTTTGGATCAACTTCCTAAATAGGAGGGAGAGATATGATATTACATTCCAATAACTGTTGTAAGACTCTGGCTGGAGATACTAGTAGATTGGTAAAAGTTCATCAAGGAAGTACTGATAAAACCACTCATTGAGGGGGCTCTGAATCTGCATTGATTGTAGGTTGATTTTGATTCTTGCTATCATTGAACTTTACTTTGTATGGGTCTTTACTTTTACTCTTGTTTATTATTTTTGATATAATTATGTACTTGAGTTTTCCCATTAAAATTAGTTTGAATTGCCTTTCCTTTAGTGTATGACATAACTCAGTAAAGGAAGAGAACCTTTTGAACATTATTGATTCATGAAAAATTGGTATAAGAATCTATTTAGATATATCTTATAACTCTTGATCAGTCATGGGGCTAGTCATCTTAGCCAAGATAGTCTTATATCAAAGAACATAATCTGTGAGATGCTTATTTAACCTTTGTTTTTGTTATGCAACTGAGGTATAGGAAAGTTTATCACTAGTGTTTATGCTAAAAGAAGATAAGAACATGTGAGCTAAAGGATTAAATGCATTGATCAACTGAATCAATAGACTATAAAATCATTACAGAGCATAATCCTTTAGACTTCATATAAATAATTTGGTTAGTAGCTAGTCATTTGTCATGTAGTCAAAGCATGCTACATGAAAATCTCTCAAATGTGTCTCTAGATCACCCTTTCCATCATATAGGGTGAGCTTAGGTTGCATAAAACTTGGTGGTAAGGGTGTTAAAGTAATATGATGGGCCAATGGTGTATTTAGTAGAGCAAAAGAATCCAAAGCCTGTGTTGTTCTAGAAGAATCTTGCTCAAAATGTAGCACCTTGGATTGAAGAGATTTTATCTCTTGCATAAGGGCTACCACATCAAGAGACAAAGATATATTAGATGTAGCTAGTTGTACCACAAATAAAGTTTGGGCTGCTATAGGGGGTTGTTGAGACATAGTTACCCCCATAGTGTCATTTCTAACTAGTTTCTTAAAAGGAATAGAAGACTCAACTTGTTTAGCCTTTTTAATTTTCATGATAGATTGTAAGATAATATTATGATCTCAGGGATATTCCCTAATTCTTTCTTGAAAACTTGAAAGGATCAAATCTTTATTGAGGACAACTTCATTATCAATAATAGGCAGAAGTGGATCAAGAGTCTGATGTGGTGGGTCATGAACATCGATGTTTATATCATCATTGTTATTCTCATATTGTTCATTATTGAAATTATCCTCATAAAAATTAGTGTAATTTGGATGTGTAGGATCTATAACAAGAATCTAAACTAGTTGTTTATCCATGGTATATGATTGAGTTGAAGGAATTTGGGTGAATTCAAGAGGGTTGCCATTATGTTTTGCACTTCATCTCAAAGGAAGAGATGCAAGGAGCTTAGGTGGCATAAGAAAAATAACTTGAATAATATAAGAAAAGATTAAACAAACGTAATCTAAATGGTAGACTGGAATATGTATAAAAAGGATATGAAGCTCACAAGCATGTAAGATGATACCTCAAAAGTAATGGGACCTAGTATATTTAACTAGGGTTTGGAAGAATAAAATTATTTTAAAATTACTATGGAATTTTAAATTTTGATGTGAATTTCTGATTTAAATATACAAGTAAAACATTGAAAAATTATTGAAAAATTTTTGATTTAAAGGGACCTAGTATATGTAACTAGGGTTTTATAGAAAATGTTTTAAAAAAAAATTACTATAGAATTTTAAATTTTGATGTGAATTTATTATTTAAATATGCAAGTAAGAAATCATAAAATTATTAGAAAATTATTGATTTAAAGGGACATAGTATATGCAACTAGGGTTTTGTAGAAAATATATTTTTTAAATTACTATGGAATTTTAAATTTTGATGTGAATTTATGATTAAAATATGTAGGTAAAAAATCAAAAAATTATTAGAAAATTCTTGATTTAAAGGGACCTAGTATATGCATCTAGGGTTTTATAAAAAAAAATTAAATTACTATGGAATTTTAGAAATTAAATTAAATTTTTTATTTAAATATGCTAGTAAAAAATTAGAAAAGTATTGTTAAAATCAGCAAAAAATTTACCCTAGGGTTTTTATGCACAAACAAAGTCAGGTTCACCAAATGATTTAACAGTTTTGAGAATATTAGAGTATTATTCCTAATTTAGCTAAGGGTTTGAGTTAATTAAATCAATAAATAATATTGGAATAATTAAGTTACTAATTTGTATAATTTAATTATAATTTAAACCTTTTTAAAAATAGTAATAAGTGAGGAGAAATGTAGCTTAGCTTAAACTAGACTAAGACAACTGAGATAGTGTCTAGAATTTACTGTACAAGGCTGAGATAGTGTCACAAATAAAGATCTGGCTTTCATTTTGTGAAAGGATAGGAGCATAAAAATAAGACATCTTGGGGTCTAGTGATATAGTCCTCTTTTTCCTCTATTGTCTTGGAGGCCTAAGATTTTTAGGTTTTGTTTATTGTCTCTTTGTGAGCCTACCTATGAAATTTTGAATGTTAGATGTCTATAGAACTCCTTGTAGAGCTGATTTAGTCTTCAAACCCTAGACTCCATTATGCTTTGGCAAAATTTGAGAAAGAGGGGGGGTAGTGTGTGTAATATGTATTGAAAATGTATCCACACCCCTTGTGTGGGCACACTATCTATATACCAATACTTTGAAGAGGGATCAAGCTATATGTAGTTCTCCCACTTAATGTGCTTTGTGAAATAGTGTGTATGAAAATGTAAAATGTTAAAAATAGGTGTGATTGAGGTGGTTTGGGACTGGTCTAAGGGTTTGGATAAGCTTTTGGTTGTATTAGATTGCTATATGTAAAGACTAGGGAAATATGCCTGAGTTATCTTACTTGTATTCTTTCTTGCTTTGTGATATTTTCCAACCCTTTCTAAATGAAATTTGAATGGGATTTTATAGAGATCTATTGGTCATGGGTCAAATGTATTCATGTTAGGCCAACAAGAAGAAGGATAGGAATCTAAAGGAAGTTACCATTGGAAAAAAAAATGCAACTAGATAGGTGCATCAAAAATAGACACCCTAGGGTCTGGTGTTAGAGTCCAAGTTGGGTGTTATTGTCTTAAAATTACAAGACCTAAGGGGATAGAATTATCATAGGAAATGTAGCCTAGATGAGCTAGAATCAGGTCTTGAAAGTCTATGGAGGATTGAGAATAATCAAAAAGGTGTCTAAAAGGGTCATGAGATCATGGAAGAGGGACCTATGGGTTGGGTGTCACAAGCCACACTCAAGCTACCAATTTTCACATTTTATATGACTATAGTTGTAGCTAGTCACTTATAGTGATACACAAAGCCAAGGAAAACATGTAGTTACTTTTTATAATTGTTAATAAAACACAACTACATAAAATTATTTTTTAAGAGGTTACCTCTAAAATTATTTGAGATAAATCAGTAGTCACCCCTATTGATCATAGGTTGATCTTAAATTAGATTTAATTACCTAAATCATAATTTAGAACTTCTTTAATAGTCAATAATTTATTACTAGTAAAATTTCCTTGGGACTTGTGCCCATATAAATCATTAATAGATTCCAAGTATTCATTTTCAAATTTTAATAGTGGAATTTTATTGCATTGACTCCTATTAACCCACACATACAAGGCAACCAATAGTCAAGCAAACTCCACCTTTATGAAATCCAAGTTGGGAAAGTGCTAACTTTAGCCAAGGCCATGGAGATCAACATAATATAGTTAGGGACTATTTAAGATCCCACTAGGTTCCAAAGTAACTAGTGTCATCTGACACCTTAGAATTACCTATCAGAATACTTGTTATTCCAGTCATAATTATGCAACAAGTTTTCTATCAGCAAGAGATGGTTTAGTTGAAAAGTACACTACATTTTTCTTAATTAAATAAACATTTATCCAAAATAAAATCTAAAATATAGGCTTTGATACTAGGTGAAATGACCCAAAAAAATGAGCATCACTTTGTCTAGAGTACACAATGGAATAATGAATAGGGTCCACTATATACAACTTAGTTCTACATGACATACCATAATCCCCATTTCCAAATTTACGTACATAAAACACTTAATTAGGGTAAATACCTCTAGAATATTCTATAGAGAATATTATTTCCCTATGAAATTTACATGCAATTTTGGGCATATCGATATGCAGTCCATAACAATAAGCTCTAAGTTGTATGGGAGTAGGAACCATCCCAATAGGACCACCTAGGATCCTATCTAAATGACTCACATCTTCTAAATTCTAGATATATGTTGGGGTATAAAAACTCTATTCTTATATTTGGGATATTTGGAATTTTTTATTAAGTACCTAGACCATCACATAATATTTACATCATTAGGAAATAGATTAACACCGATCATAAATTTCTAGTTATTCATAAACTGATCTCATTATACTCATAAATAGAAAAGCATGACATTTCATTTATACAAGTCAAGAGTTATAATGTTTAAGAATAAATATACTATTACTTAATCAAGAACGTTTACCATACTGAATGCCAACAAATATAAAAATCCATAAGAACATAATAAACTTAAAAATATGCCTTGACTTGTTAGACCTTTAAATAAGCATGAAATTCACAATAGTGTTATCCATTTAGATCATTATGTCATGATCTTATAAGTTTAAAAAATCATTACATCATACTCATCCTCTTTACATTTAGCATAATTGAGATAGGTTGCATTACTCAAAATAATTTACTATTTGTATTAGAACAAAATCCAATGGTTTTCAACATTACACAAATGAGCCTCCATCATGTGATCACCATTAATCAAACAATAATTTATTTATTTATATGAACACAAATAAATCATATCATATGTCAATAATTAGAATTGTAATCATTATATTTATGCCCACTTTCATTTAATTTATTATTTGTGAGAGCTATTTGTACTTATTTAAATGGATCATTTATACTAAAAATCTAAGTTTATGGTAACCATGTCTATTTTTTGAAATTTTCTTTACTACATTTTAGTATTGGCCTACCTTTTTAAGATCATTATATACCTATAGGTATATGTTCAATTCAATATTTCATAAATTACAAACAACATCCATACTTGTAACACTAATTTGCATATTCCTTTTCATATTCAACACATAATACTAGACAAAAAAATTCCATTTTTATGTATACTAGTAATATATCAGGATAAAATAAATGATAATAAGTCCTAATATGATCCCATAACTTTAGAAGAAGGTTTTGGTAGAAGATATAGCATTTTAGTATAGTTACAAACTTCACCAGTTCTAGCTACAGACTTTATTAGTAGCTACGGGATTCAACAGTCCTAGCTATGGACTTCATCAAAATTACTACAAACTTATTTTGGGAAGCCCTTCCAGGGTACTTTCTAAAATTTCAAATTTAAATGAAACTTCCAAAATGGAAAACAACCTTCTTAAATATGACTTGAGTTATATTGACAACACGGTGTCAATTTATCAATGTAATTTGTTTATGGACAACCAACTATAAGAGACGAACAATAGTTTATTAATAAGTAAAACTCACTTTAATTAATAATGAAAACACTTCCTCAAGTGGATATTATTCAATCAATTAAATTTTTAATGATTTAATTGATTTCAAATTACCAATGCTTTTATCATTGTAACTTTTTGAAATTGGTCTTCATGGACATATTGATTAATTCCCATCAAAATGAATGCATAACCCAAAATACCAATAATAAATTCTAACATGTAATAGTCATGCATGTAAATGTGAATAACACTATAGCTATATTAAAAAATATCATTTTTAATAAATTATGGTAGAGCAGAGTAGAGGTAACAAGAGGAATTTTAAATCTAGTTTTGGGTGGGATAGTCTTCAAGGAGATTATGGTGATAAAGATGACCCAAATTTAGATGAGTATGAGTATGCAAGGGTTAAATCTAGTATTTTGAAAATACCTAGTGTAGTTGTCCTTTATTTTACTAAGTTGTTGACATATTTTTCCATAGAATGGGGGAAAATAGAAATCCATCAGTGTTTGGCTCCCCTGCTTCTAAGCATGACCAAATTTGGAAAACTTATTGTGGAAATTATTTAGGAGAACCTTGCACATGGTATTTAGACTCAGGAGATAATTTGATAGGTCCTTTAGGTCTAATAAAATGCTTTTCCCTAGATGGGGAGTCTTCCCCTTTAACTAGTGTTTTATGAGATCCTTGGTACTTTGCTTTCTATGTGAACCTAGATGTACTAAAAAGAGATATGATTATTGTGGTTAATTTTAATTGGGTGCTGGGTAATGTGAAGATCTTTGCTTCTTTCACTCACTAAAGATAATAGTGGTGGATGATTTAGTTCTTCCTTTATGTGGTTTCTTGATTACCCTATCTCAATAAGAATTGATAGTTATGTAAAGATTGATTTGAGCTACATCCACTTGGTTAATGATTGCTTGTGCAAGGGTGGAAGGAAAAAGGAACACACTCTATGTCTAGGCACCTTCCACTCACTCAATATGGAATTAATGAGGACTAGCATAAATGGAGAAGATGAATATTTTTCAAGAATAACTTGGAATCTTATTTTAACAAATCTTATTATTTGAATATTTAGTGGACATTTGTATTTCAGTGCATGACCGACAAGTTTTGGCACTAAAAGTGATCTGATTAATGACATCAACCATTTGAGCTTGTTTTTATCCCCTCTGGATGGTGAAACAAGATGGTATTTCTATGGTAATTTGTTGGGTCACAACCTCATCAATATCCTTGATGAGATTTGATCTTGGTCCCTTGGGAGGTGGATGATGTAGATGAATTAGATTAGATGGGTTGGTCTAATGGCCATGTGGATAGATAATTGGTCTTTCAAGGTCATATACTTTTTATCCATTAGATTTGGAGAGAGGGTCAACTTTTTTGCTTGTTCTTTGAAAACTAAGTTGTTCAAACCATGGATTTTGAGCTGTTGGGCATCAGTTTTGGTAATATTAATAAGAGGCACCCTATTTCTTTCCCAAAAATAGTTTTAGGGACATTTCATTATCTTTGAAGACATGATTAGTAATGGTTACCTATGTGGTTTCAATTTTTATTCCAAAATTTTGCCAGGTATTATTGTTTACTTTATGATTAGTAGATGCAACTCTTGTGTTTTTAATTCGAGGGCCTATTCTAGACCCTCATATATTATCAAGTTCTCCAACTTTGTTTTTTATAAGGCTTTATCAAATTTAGATCATGTAGGAGACTTAAAAAGGAAATTTTCTTGGATGTTATTTATGGAGACCTGGATCTATTAGTGCCCAAAATTACACTAAAGTAATTGGGCTCTTTTCAAGTAAAAAATCCTAAGTCCTCTTTCAAAATTCATATTTTTAAAGTGTTCCTTCAAAGGTCAAGTTTCTTGATCTTTTGGCTAAGTGTTAATTTGGTCCTTAGTGTGTTTTAAACCTTAGGGTCTTTTGGGTTTTTTTTGTTGAGACATTTTTCCTAATGAAAATATGTCTTTGGGATTTATTTTTTTTACAAAAAGTATGAATACTTATTTTTTTATGCAATTTTCCACAATAAAAAACTTGACAAAGTTTATTTGTTCTGAGTAAAACATATTGCCTTACTTCTTTCAGTCATTTTATCCTTGCAAAATCTTTGAAGGATAATTTATTTTGGGAATTTTTTCCCTTGCAACATTTTATAAGGATACTTTTAATAAGTTTTAAGGGAATTTTCAAAATATCTAAAGGGCCGTTTCTAAAAGGTCAAAGGTCTAAGTCCAATTCCTTCAAAAAAATTGTCAACTCCATTTTCTTTTGGAAAAGTGCAAAAGTCCTTATTTGTTTTGGAATTTTTTTCCATAGAGAAAAATTCTAAAGGGAATTTATCTTTTAGTAATTTTACCTACAAAAAAATCTTGAAAAAAAATCATTTATTTGGTAAAAGTGTTCACTCAAATTATCCAAAGGCCATATTCTTTCAAGAATTTTATCTACATAAAAATCCTGAAAGGATATTTCCATTATTTTGGGAAAATTGTAAGTGTATGCAATCAAAACTACATCATGTCTATAAATCAATCCTAGCTCAGATAAAATAGATCATACCTATACTTTTGATTTGGGATACACTTGTTAAGCGAGAGAATGAACAATATGGTGATCTGTTAGACCTAATTAGGGGATCAATTGTTACAACATATCATGCTAGGAAGGGTTCCAAAGCCTATAGTCTAACATAATCACATAACAACCCTAATGGATTTATAAGGTTTAAATCATTCACTTATTTAATAACAATAAAGTAAATCTTATCTAGTGCACACCAAAGCTTATGACACAAAGTGGGCTATAAATAATAAAACAACTAAACTAAACATGTATTAGAAGACATTTACTCATGTCATTGTATACAAAATCCTAATACATGGGAGAAGAATAAAAATGCATTATCTGTCTACTCTTACAAATAAGAAATAAAGTTAGGAATACTTACCTTTGAAGATGAACCCACTGAGCCTCAATCTCCCTTGGCCAAGGTGCTTCGCAAGATATTATTGTGGTATGTAAGGAGAACCCAGATAAATCAAATCTAGGCCACACAACCTATCTAATCATCCAAAAGACTTCTCCATAAGACAAGATTCTTATCTCCAAATAAAGTATGGAACCTTAAGCTTTATTCCTCAATTAGAATGGTCAATAAGTAGATGTTCACTTGCACTTCTTTGTTATTAATCATTCTCTTATGAAATGGTGGGAAATTAAATTGTATATATAGGAAAATATTAGGGTTAATGGTTTTTAAGAGAAGATGAAAAGTGGAAAAGGGGACAAAAATCTTACAAAGCACCAATGATCTACCCACCCCTTTCTCAGTGTACCCCTTAAGGTATGCACTTAGAGAGATCGAGACCTGATAGGTTTTGACAATATATATAGTGTCAGTAATAAATAAAAGTTTTAAAATATTGTGTGTATACATATGATCCACTTTAATCTCATCACATGTCATGTAAGTGCAACATGAGATGGTACTTCAAGATAAAACATGATAACATACACAACATTAATGCTACGTAAAGTGAAGTAGCAAATAAGATAAGTTAAAGGACTAAATTGAAAAACACATACCTTTAACTTACCTTAGTGTCATAGATAAATAAGTAAACTAAAATATATGTGAAGGTGTCCAATGCAGAGAACACTAGACAAACCTATAGAAGTTAGTGCAAAAAGTAGCCAAAAATCAAAAAATTGGGAATATAGGCATATAGAGGTTAGAATGAGTTAGTAAATACATGAGGGTATTAAGAATTATTGTAAAATCAAGATTATTAAGGAAATGTTAAAATATTTAAGGCAAATGAATGACAAAATGATGGAAAATTAATGACAATGAGTGATAAAAAATGATAAATGATTGTAGAACACATTAAATCATATTGGAAAGCATGTAAAACATAAATGATAAAAATGAATGTAGAACATACTAAATCATGTTAGGAAGCATGTAAAACATGAATGACAAATGAAATATCAATGCAAGACAACTTGAATAGAGATATGGAAGAAAGTGAAAAGTAAGCTCATGTAAGATAGGCAAAAAGGAAAACATGAAAAAAATATGTAATTGAATATGGAAGACAAACATGAAGAAGGTATATATGTAATAATGGAAAAAGTGTGTGGACTCAACTATCCACAACAGAATGATAGTATAATAATTATAAATGAAAGAAAAGAATGGTCCATAGTTACTCAAACATGTTGTTTTGCTCTAAGAATATATAAAACTAAAACAAAGTAATGCTAGCATGTTTTTAAGAGGTGAATAAAAAGGAATAATAGAAGAGGTAAAATAGATTTGGAATAAAAATTTACCTATCAAGGGGGGAAATGAAATGGGTGGAGGGGAGAATGAAGGAAAAATGAAGGTATAAAAACTCTTTGTAAAAGTCAAGACACTCAAATTAGGTTTGTCAAAACAAGAGGACTTTCAACCTTAAAGACTATGGAAAACTTTTCTTAGCCACACAAGTCTTAGGTCAACAAATAGAGTATATATATATCATCCCATGAAGGATATATGCATGAAAACAAAAATGGACCTACCTTCCCACAATGTGTTCCCCATTCCTTAGGACCCCTTACAAATCCATCGATTACTATGAAGATTGGGTACTTGCATGAGAAAGAAGGTAGCACCATAAAAAAAAATTAAATTCCCCTATTCCAATCTACTAGCCAACTGCACCCCAAAGGACCTCAGCTCTATATGAGGCCAATTGTGGAGTTTAAGATTTGATTAGAGATAGGAGATGTGATTTTAATCATGTATTTTGGTGTGAATTTGAATTTTGAAATTCATATGTTTCCTTTTACATATCATTGCCTTTTTTTTTCAAATGATTTGGCTTTTAACTTTCTTGATGGCTTTTTCTAGATTCCTCCTCCATACGGATTTGGAAGACCAAACATGGGTGATAAAGATGACTTTCATTTGAATACTTGAGATAAGGTTGCTAAGAGAGAACCTCAAATAGAATGGGGTCTAAGAGTCTCATAAATCTAGGTAAAATAAAAGTGTTATCTTAACTTTGACCTTGTTTTATCCAATGTGGAGTGAAAGGAAGGGGAAATCAAGAGGAATGACACATGGAATAATTTGAATTGCTTCAAATCATAAAAAATGTGATAAAGGGAAAAAAAGGGATACAATGACAAAAAAAGTACAATTCCTTATCATAATAATGAGGGAAATGGAGGAAAATATGCTAACATAGATTGTTGTGCAAATTCTATATATAAAAAGAAGCAAAAACTAAAGCTAAGAACAAAGATAAAAAAAACATTTTCTTATAAAAAGAATGACAAGATGGTAATTTTATGAGCAGGTTTAGGTCATATCCATGATCTTATAATATAACTCATAAAATAGAAACCCATGAGGGTGCCAAAAAGCAAAATGTGAAACAATAAGGTGAGAAAAGAAGCAAAGGTGGTATTTTGTGAGGAGGACCAAGTCCTATCCATGGTCTTATACTGAAAAATCACAAAAGAGAAACCCATGAGGGTGAATAATAAATAAGGGAAAAAATAATCATAAAGTTGTTAAGGCAAAGAATAACATAGAAAGACAAAAATAAAAATAAAAATATGAGGACAAAGATGAAATCAAATGCCAAATGTAATGTGTAATAAAACCAAAAAATGTAAATGAAGACAATGATGCTAGTAAAATTAAAGTAAAGGAAGGAAAATAAAGGAAATAAAAATTCACAAAAACAAAGAAACATGAGACAAGAGAAAAAGTAAGACCTATGTTAACATCTGTATCAAAGATGAGCATGTGAAATACAAGTTTATAAGTCTCAAAAGGTTTTTTAAGATAATTTGTTTGTGATTATGCATTATAAAATAAGAGTGGGCATCATAATATTCCCCAATGGGTAAGTGAATGTAGTGATGGGCATCACAAGATGTTTTAAAGTCTAAAGGGACATGTGGATGGGCATCACAAGATGCCCCAACATGTGAGTTAGAGTGAGGTAACAATGAATGATTAAAATGATTTGCATTGGGTTGGAAAATGTTTTTGAAGATAGGTAAATGTGTTGGTTTGGTATATTTTAAGGATTTTGAATTTTAAATATGATGGGTAGGAGAGGTATGAAGAGGTAAAGGAGGTAGAGGAGGACCATGAATGATATGCTTTGGAGTAAGCATTTGAACTAGGTACTCCTTTAGTTCATGTGGCCTAAGAAGTTGGGGTTTAATGGATGCAACAATATGTTTCAAGTTGGTCATGTTAACTATCCTTTAATTATTGGTTTAGGAAGAAAAATCAACTATGGTTTGAAAAAAATTAATAGATGAGGTTTGTTCATTAGGTAGTTGATGTTGATGTGATTGTGGTTCTTGATATTGACTTTGAGAAGCTTGAAGATAGTCTTGATAATGTTGTTTTATGAGAGTATCAATATTGAAATGTGGAACAAGTAAGGAATGAAGAATAAATTAGTGAATATCATGACAAGACTCATGAGAATGACCTATAGTAGCATGCCACCAACAAAATTTATCTAGATTGTACCATTTGGGAGGAGGTTTTGAAGGATCAAATATCATGGGTTTAGAGGGTGGAAATTTATTCTTAAGTTGTTCTAGACTCAAGGGAGGGTTGGTTGGGTTAAAATCGGTTGAATTGTATGCTCCATTTTGAGGTTGGACAAACTTGGATGAATCAATTTTATGATAACATGATTGAAAAGGTGTTTTATTATTTATTTGAGATGGTTTAAATTGAGTCATAAAAGAGTATTACCTTTTTACTTGGTCTAAGGCTTTGTCTAAAGTTTGAAGTGAAAATATTTGAAATTTATATATAAGAGGAGATTTAAGAGTAGTGATAATTATTTTTAAGAGAGTATCATATTTAATGTTATGATCCACTTTATGAGAAAGATAATTCCATCATTTGATGAAATTATGAATATATTAATTAGGAAGTTGGTTTGCATTGATGAAATGGCTAAAGTAATTTTTAGGAAGGTCATCATGTTGGAATTATTTTACTAGAGCATTGAATAAATCCTCTAGTTGTGAGATGAAATGTCTATTAAGTTGGTTGTACCATTAAATTGCATCACCAACAAATGTTTTGGATAAGATCATGGTCATAGCAATGGTGTTAGTTTGAACCCATTCCTTATAGAGATTACCAAAAGAATTAATAAAGATAATAGGGTCCTTAGTCCCATTATATGTGATAGTTAGAGAAATTTTTCTAATATATATAGATGAAATGAATGTGGATAAAGGTTCATTTTGAAGATGTTGAAGCATTTTTTATTCATTGGAGGTTAAGGGATGATATTCCCATTGATATCTCTAAGAGGAGGAACAAAATTTTGATTTAGTTGAGACATGATGATTTGAGGTGGTTGAATAGTCATGTGTAATAAATGTTGTTTCATGTTCATCATTTGAGATTGATTGGTTGTTTATCATGATGTTAATTTTTTGTATGACTTGGGCAAGAAGTTGAGTTGTATCAATAGGTGGATTGGTGTTTGTAGGAGGGGCATTAGTGTTGGTAGGAAAAGGATTATTTTTGGTGGTAGGAGGAATATTCTTTGTAGGTGGAGGATTCCCAAAATTGGTATTGGGAGGAGGATTAGGATGAATGACATCAACTACATTACATTATGTAGTGAGTGGTTTTGGTTTGGAAGGGGAAGGAAGAAATTGGATAGTTTCATCTGAAGTAATGAAATAAGTGAGGTTTTTATCCAAATCCTTTATTATGTAATGTTCTGTACAAAGGAAAGGCTAAAAATATGTCATAATGATGAAACAAGACTAGATAACCACACAAAGAGGAATAAAAAGTGACAAAAAATAGTACAAGGTCAATTGGATCGATCATGTACAGTAAACAAGGGCTGAAAAGGGTTTGTAAATAGTATAGGGTCAACTAGGTCAATCTTGTAAAAAAAATAGAGACTAAAAAAGGTTTGTAAATAGCAAAAGGATGATTGGGTCAATCCTATATAGTGGATAAATGCTGAAAAAGGTTTGAAAATAGTATAGGGTTGACTAGGTCGATCTTGTATAATGAATAGAGGCTAAAATACGTAGATTCCTTGTTTTGCCTATATCTTTGTTTCTACTCATCTATTTTACAAACCGTAAAATTATTTGGATTCATGATGACATAGAGAATGCAAATAGGGAAGATGAAAATTTTGATATCAAGTTGTGAATTTAAACAATACAATTTTTGAAAATAATTCAAAGAAGTAAAAATAGAAAGGAAATAAACAATCAATTGGACTAATGCTAGCCAATCTAATTGAAACATACAAAAAATGCCTTTCATTAATACTAGATAATATAATATTTTGCACACATAATTGATCAAAGAGAAAGAAATCAAATTTAAAAGTAAATATCTAACTAATTGGTCAACTTGAATGTTTATTAGATTATTAAGCTATCATTTATAATGTGATTAGAAGTTAGCTATAAGTAAAGTACTAGATAACAATTTAAGGATGGTTTCAAGTAGTTTGGGTTAAAAAGGTAGTTTAGGATGAAAGGGACTATAGTGGGAATGTCCTACCCCTCACTTCACACACCACAATGATAAGGGTGTCAGGTGCTTATCCAAAATATACCATTAACCACACCTTATACTTGACCAGAGCATCAAGTTAGCTTCCCTCTTAGTGATGAAATCTAAGTAGGTTAGCCTAGGGTAGATAAAATGTTAAAGTTTTTGTTCATATTTTTGTGATTTTATCATGTGTGCATAAAATAAAAATATTTAAACTAAGTGATTAATTAAAATTATCCTAATTAAACTATGTGAGCTATTATAGGCATGCAAACAATAGGAAAAGAAAGTGTGAACTAATTACTAGCAGATATGAGGTTAATTCCAACTTGAAATAAGGTATAGTGTTAATGTTATATACCAAAAATATAAAATAGGTTGACAGGGTCAAAATTATACTAAAGAAGTAAAGTCTAAAATGTATAGGGTCAATAGGGTCGACCTAGTTATTTTAGACAACACATAGAACACAAAATTGGGTTGGTAGTGTTGATCTAGTTGACTATGCAAGGGTAGTTTTAAAAAATAAAAATGTGAAAGTAAATATATAAAATAAAGATATAAAGAGGTAGAAAGGAACCTTGGTAGATCATAGATGTAATGAAGGAAGATTGTTGATGAAGAACCTTGAAGTATGTTGGCAAAACCTACAAATTGGGTTGATAAAATTGTATAAGAACTTACTGTAGAGTGTTGAAAATATACAAGGTTGACTGGGTTGACCTAGTAGGCTAAACTAGATGTCTAAAAGGCTAGATACCTATATTGGGTTGACTAGGTCGATCTAGTTTCTTATTCTTGAAAACCTATGTATAGAAGTCAGAAAACTAGGTTGATAGAGTTGATCTAGTATGATAAAAAATAATGACTAAAGAATGAAAATAATTGAAATAAATCTTGAAAGGTTTAGTTTCATGTCATGTTCACCAAAATGTATTCAATTAGAAATTCATCATGTTTATAAATCAATCATGGCTCAAAGAAGATAGAGCATACCTACACTTTTGATTGGGGATACACTTTTTAAGTAGGAGCATGACCAATATGGGGATTTGCTAGACCTGATTAGGGGATCAATTGTCATAAAATATCATGATATTAAGGGTTATAAATCCTAAAATCTAACATAATCACACAACCCTAATATAATCTTAAGGTTTAAATAATTCACTTATTCTAATAACAAGAAAGTAAATTTAATCTAGTATATACCAAAGCTTGTGGCACAAAGTGGGGGTTAGAAACAATAAAAAAAATAAACTAAACATGTATTAGAATAAATATACTCACATAAATGTATAAAAAATACTAATACATAGGATAATAATACAAATGCATTATCTATCTACTCTTACAAAGGAGAAATAAAGTTAGGAATACTTACCTTTAAAGACAAACCCACTGAGCCTCAATCTCTCCCTTGGCCAAGGTGTTTTACAATAGATTATTGTGGTATGTAAGGATAACCAAGATAAATCATATCTATGATACACAACCTATCTAAGAATCTAAAAAACTTATCCACAAGAAAAGATCCATATCTCCAAAGAAAGTATGGAACCCTAATATTTATTCCTCAAGTAGAATGGTCAATAAGTAGATGGTCACTCATACTTATTCGATATTAATTATTCTCTTATGAAATGGTGGGAAATGAACTTGTATATATAGGAATAAATTTCCCTTAATCCTTCTATAAATGTCAACTATATACGGCCAACCCAGTGTGTTTTTTTGGGATAAATCACTAGGTCTGAGCTAGGTCAGCTAAAAGTCTAACAAGATAAAAAAGTGAAAAATACCACTAAACTATATTGGGTTGACCCAATCAACCTAGTATAGATGATTTACCAAAAGGGAATTAAGGCAAGAAAAAGAGGGATAGAAAGAGGAAAATATTAGAATAGGTAGAACTGAGAAGAATAAGCTTAAGGTTAATGGTTTTTAAGAGACAAAGTGTGTAGATGGAAAGTGGAAAAAGGGACAACAATCTTATAAAGCATCTATGGTCTGCCCACCCCTTTCTCGGTGCACCTATTAAGGCATGCACTTAGATAGATTGAGATTCGATAGGTTATTACAAGATACAAAGTGTTAGTAATCAATAAAAGTTGAAAATATTATGTTTATATAGTAAGGACTTATTTATTTTAGCCAAAGTGTTTGCAAAAAGTCCAAAGGGTTAATTCCTTTGGGAATTTTTCCCATGTAAAAAGATTAAAAGGATAATTCCTTTGATCATTTTGCCTCTGCAAAAAGTTTGAAATAATTATCCATACAAAATACCTGAAAGAATTATTCCAAAATAAAAATGTTGAAGGCATGATTTCCTAAATATAAAAGACCCAAATATAGCAGTATGATGGTCTCATAGATGTCATTGATGGTCAAATGAACATATTTGATGATTACAATAATGTCAAAATTAATCCAAGGATAAAAACCATAGGGGTTTAAACTTTGACAGTCATGCAGACATCATTAACAATCATGTGAACATCTTTGATAGTTACAAGGATGCCAAAATTAAGCCCAAGATAAAAACCAAAGGGGTTAAAATTTTGATAGTCATGTAGATGTCATTGATGGTCATGTGAATGTCTTTTATGGTTGTAAGGACATCAAAATTAAGCTTAAGCAAAAAACCAAAGGGGTTAAAATTTTGATAGTCGCATGAATGTCATTGATGATCACATGAACATCATAAATGATCTAGATAGATATAAATGGTTTGCATATGATCTTGGGTTCAAGGGATCAATGGAGGTGGGAATCCAAGATGCATCACATAGAAGACATAAGCTTACAAGTTCTCTTGTCCACAAAAAGTAGCCATTGAATGGAAGTATCCACATTTCTAGGTTTCTTAATAGATAAAATGATTTCCATTTGATCTTGGAGGTAGTCTCTTTTTTGAGTTAGTGTAGGGATTTGATTTATTTCTTTTTTGTTCTTCCTCTCTTATGCCTTATTTGTAAATAGAACCTATATATAGTTTTTTTTTTTCATTTTATTGTGTTTTTATTTTATCTCAATAATTATTTTCAAGATAATCCTCAGCTTGGGTTTCATCTAGTCACTCAAAGAGGGACTTCACAAGTTGGGAGTGTAGGTGTAAAAATACTATGGGTCTAAAATGTGAGTTTGATGTTTTTAATTTTAGGGAGACTAGTAAATAAAAATAATAGACTAATCATTCCCTAAAATCTTGAACTTTGTTATGATCTAAGCTTGATTATGATAAGGTTTGCATATGTAGGATGAAAGTTTAAATTATTGAAGCATAGTCATACTTTCACTTAAACAACATTCATTGACTACAGTAAAGTTTGTGACCAAGAATGACTAATTAAAGATCATACACTTGACCAAATTCCAAAACCTAGCTAACTTGGTTCTTAACCTTTTCTAGAAGCTGAAAATTATCTATAAAACGTAGAAATACAAAAATAAGAACTCACTACAAATTTCAAAAGGAAAATTTTAAGCAAAGGTGATTTGGATAATCTCCACCAGGGCTATAGATAATTGGTTGGTAGTGGATAAAGGCCTTGAATAGATTCAAAGGCATCTTTATCAGGGCTATGGATGCCTAGATGGCAGTAGAATGATGCCCAAGTCTTCCCTAAGTTAAAAGCATCTTTCTTAATGAATATCCAAACATGTTGTAAGTCAATGTCAATGGTTAAAGACATAAAGTCTAGAAATTTCTCACTAAATCTCATGGAAAATAGCAAGTGGAATCAAACCACACACACAAAATGACTAGGTTTTGATATTTTATCTAAATTTTACATGTGTGAGGCTTATTTTAAACATGATTAGATCTTAATAATGGTGTTTGATCAAGTGGAATGAATATCCTAGTTGTGTGTCTGAACCATAATAGCTAAATTTTAAAACATATTTCTATGGAAATTCACTTAATCAATGTATTACTAGTATGTTTACACATTGTCTTTATTTTAATATCATCCACACCTGGTTTGGTTAGCATATTTGTGCATGATTCTAGTTTAGATCTTATCTTAATTTTTTAAAATTAGATTTTTGAGTTTTATATTTACAAGTTTAATGAAGCCCCCCTTGAAAATGGATTATGTCTGAGTTTCATGATTTAATGTCAATATTGGTCTTTTATTAGCCTTTGGTTTGTGAAAGGATGAGTTGAGTTCATTTTGATCTCCCTAAAACCCTGATTCCAATTACCCTAGCCCAAATATTTCCATTTGAATTCAAAATTGGTGGGAACATTTTTACACAGGAACATTTTAAAATGCCATGGACTTCGTTAAATTTTTATACTAAGGCTGGGTCATGTTTATTTACACAACCAAACCCTAGTCTAAAAATCCATGCTTGGTCCCTTTTTAGGTCTCAAGATCCCTTAGCCTATGTTCCTCGAGTTCTAAAGTAATGTATGGTCCTTTTTATTTAGTAGAGCCCCATTTCATTTAAAGCTTAGTTTAAAATTTAGCCTAAAGTCTTAATTTGTATTTATTAATATAAATTAAAACCTTGGTCTAAGATTGTAGCCTAAGTCTTATATTATTTTTAAGATCTAACTTGGTTATATTTTTTACTATCTGTAGGCATCAATCATGATTTGACCTAATGGATTGCAATCGATGGCCTGCATTTGTGCAAGCAATTGAGATCAGATGGTGTGAGTTTGAAGTCAAAAGGTCAAGCTTGTGGTTCATGATAAGTCTCAAGCACATTATTATCGATCTACGGTATATGGTTAAGTGTACACATTTTTATTGATGGGGTTATTAATTCAAGGTTTCAAACTAAGCCTAAAGTGAATCTAGTGATGACATGCATTAGAACTACATTAGATAAAGTATTGAATAACCAATAGTGTATGATCCTTTGGATCAAAATCCAATGGCACGTGTTGATCTAGCCTAGCAAGACCCAATAGCATGAGATCAAAGGGTCCCTTTTATTTATGTTTTAACTTGGTCCAAGGCTTTACCCTAAAGTTTCATTATATTTATTACTATAATGAAACCTTAGGTTAAAACCTTATGCTATGTCTCTTATTATTTATGTTATGTCTCTTTTTATTAAGCATGGGACCCCCTTTTATTTTATCTTGAGATTATTCTAAACTTTGGCCTAAATTTGTATTCATGTTCATTAACATAAATAAGATCTTAGTCCAAAGACTTTAGCTTAAATCTTTATATTGTTCCTCAGGTTTTAAACTTAGACATTTTTATTATTTACATAAATAAGTCATGCTCAATCTCATGGATTGCAATATGATTATGAGTGTTTGATCAGATGAATATATATAAAAACATGTGGGCATAGTTGAAAACTCAATGCATGGTCCTAGGATAAAGATGGATCACATTCCTAGAGATTGACGGTATGTGTTCAAGCATACACTATCTAATCTATGACACATATTAAGTCAAAACTTTTCAATAAATCCTAGAATGAATTTGGGACCACCACTTAGAAAGAATATGTTAGCCTGATAGGCCTAATAGATAAGGATGTAGAAAGCCCACATAGCTGCCAAGTGGTACCATTTCAGTATAAGACCCATAGACAACCAATGGAATTTGATCCTTTAGATCAAAATCAATGACACACATTTTATCAGGCAAGTAGATCTAATGGTGTGAGCCAATATGGACTTTTCAAAGGGATTAAGACTAATAAACAAGTATCACATGCCTAGATTAGAGCCAATTGTATCTAATATGGCATGCCAAGTTTCAATATTAGATGGGAAGACAAAGATTAAGTGTTATTCTATAGATGGGATATGATTCAAATCATAGAGCTAGGTTTATAGGCCATTTTAAAGCATATTTTTTGATCATAACTATGGATAAGTTTCCATTTACACCACAACTGGATCATTCACATGCCATCATTACAAAATTAGGTTATTCCATGGTGTGCACTAAAGAAAAGGCAGTTGTCTAGGAGATTCCAATTGTGTAGACAAGTGATCAAGAGTTTCTCTAGATGGTTGCACATGAGGATAAAGTTTGTTTGGCCCTTGACTATAAATCTCCTCCTTTCAGTTTGAATGAAGATATTTCTAGCCATGGATCAAAGAGTTTGTTTCAAATATCCATCATTCATTGTAGAGTCAGTTAGAGTAATGATTTTTTTCTTGTAAATGGATGAATATCTCAGACATGGCATGGAATATTTTCAAACTAGGAGCATCTTGGTAGGACTTGAAAGTTTGTTTTACAATTTTGTAAAGTGCAACCTATAGGTCCAAATTTGAGAAGGATCAAAAAAAATATAAATATGGGGTTTATCCTCTGTTCAAGGTTATTTTTGGTCATTGTAAATTTTTTGGGATCAATTATTGTGTGTAGATCTTGTCTCTCTTGCAAAGGTGGTTACAACTATATAACCATTAACAAGATTTAAAAGCATTTTTATATGTCTCCCTTGTCAAAATATCAAACTCACCATGCTTGTCCCCTTGGCATCATTTTGAACAATTTATGTGTGTAAAGTTTCTTTTTCAAGATAAATGAAATGCTTTTGGTTCTTTGCTCTTTCTTATTGATGAAGTGTAGTAATATGTCTCAAAAGTCATGTTGATTGGATATTTGGGTTTATGTTCACTATTGGTTGGCATCTTGAGCATAGATCTAGGTTATAAATCCCTTTCTATAGTTTAACTTTGAAAATGTGTTATTGAATGACCATTTAGGGCACCCTAGGTCTATAGATTCGATAGGAAAAAGTTTCTTGAAAGTTTAGTTGTAGTGTATGCTCTAATTTTTTAGGGACCATTTCATATTTCTCTTTATCTTGTATTTGAGTCTTTTCTACATCTTTTTCTAAGGATATTGTCATGAATAATGTAAGATACCTTGATATTTGAACAAGACACTAACATGCCACCTTCCATTTTTCATATAATCATCTAACTATTCTATCTCATCCCACCCTACAAATAATACACCCTTTGCATAATATAAGTGTCATTTGCCTTGAAAATTAAAGAGATATTTCATACTTGAGATGTGTTTGTAGTTCATTTTTTAAAGTTTAGAATTGTAATATTTTATTTGACTCCTATATTTTAAAGATTTTTTACAATGAAATTTGTAGTCATATGCATATCTATCATCAGTAGCTTGAGTAAGACCTAGTGTATTTGTGCATTCCTTGTGATAACCCTTCCTATGTGTAGTGTGCAAGTTTGGTTGTGTCTAAGTCACAATTGTGTCTCTTTGTGCTAATAGTCCCCATGGATGTTGAATTTCATAATCTCTCCATGTGAGAAAGATACCTCTTAGGTCCTCTCACCTTGGTTTAGAAAGAGACAAAATTATCAACGAGCTGATCATACCCTTTGTTAGTGCCTCTCAATCATTTTCTTAGTCTAGTCCATGCTTAATGTCCAACCCTTCCTTGACTATAATGACATACTAGCAAGTTTCTCATCATTGTTTGTCATTGTCTTCAAGTGTTCAAGGCTAGATTAAAGAGGTATAGAATTAGGAACCAACCCTCAATCTAAGTCATTGATAGGGACTAAATTAAATTCTAGGTTACTTATGTTATTGGGGAATCTTACAGAGAGTCGTAAGTATTTCATGTTGTGAAGTTCTTTGTTGTTACTACACTAATCTAACTATCTTTGTTGTCAATGTCATATCATTCCATTGGGGATGTGTCAAGAAGTTTTAAGGATTGATAATTTGACTTCTAATACACTTATTATGAATAACTATTAACATTACATGTTGAAAGGTGTTTTATCCCTTTTGAACATTATTCAAAAAAAATTAGTGTCTTTGTTTTCTATCTCATCAAGCTTCAACAAGTTTAATTTTAGCATGTATCATAATAGTTTATCAACTGTTATATTCTAAGAAGTTTGATTTTAGTGGTGACTCTAACTTTATTTTCTAGTTTAAAGGAAGATTGATGCTGATTCTAAGTATTCTAATAACTTTTAGTTTTGAATATCTTCTTATTTACAAATCTGGAAGGATTGAGGTCATATTTTAAAAGTCTCCTATCAAAGATACTCATCTCTCCTTTTAGTTTTCCTCAAAGAAGAGGGAGACAATTTTGGAATCCTATTGAAGGGAAAATATCACCTACTATACATTATCTATATTTTGATAATCTTGAGATCTTTGTTGACCACCCCATTATTGAGTACTATCATAGCTCTTATACTAATTCTAAAACACATAGTCCCATTTATTTTCTAACTCCTTCCCAACTAATTAAATCCCCTCCCAAGTCTGATACACAAAATCCACCTCATTCACCCCCTCATATCCCTTTTCAATTTGTTCTTGAACCTCCCATTAACCAATCATGAGGCATAAGGACCAAGATGAGAATGTATATCCTATATTTTACATTTCCATATTTAGGCCTATCAATTTTAATGAAATAGAAGGCTATCCTAATGAAGTCCCAAATGAATTTAGGAAATGCCTCCCAAAATTCTAAGGTAAAAATGTAGTGAGTGGTGATTATCATCTAAGGGCCTTTCAAAATATCATTGAAAATTATGAGGTTGAGTATTAGGATGTGTGCATTAAATTATTTGTGCACACATTGGAGGAAGATGCTAGTAAATGGTTTAATTCCCTTCCCAATGTATCCATTGATTCATGGGAAAAGATGTAAAATGTTTTTAGAATCTAGTATGGTACTAGGATTGATCCAAGGTTTCTCTTGGCTAAATTTGAAAATATCAAAAAAAAATCTTAATGAGTGTGTGCAGGACTTCAACACTCAGTTCAACAAGACTATAATGTAATAGCTTGAAAAAATTAGGTCCAATGATATAAAATTATTGATTAAGTATTATGATGCCTTTGATAAGAAGGTTGCATACTACTTGAGGGACAAGGATCCCATTAACCTATGATTGGAATTAAATATGGAAATCCAAATTGAGAACAACATAAAGGCTATGGAAAAGCCCATGAACAAGTGGGATGATGTGAAGCTAGTCAATTAAAAAAATACACAACCCATGAAGATATCCAACTTGGAGGAAATTATTATAACTTTGGCCTCTTCTATCAAATAAATGTCATACAAGTTGGCTAGAGGTGAAAAGGGGATCCCTCATGTGTCTACCAGCTACAAGCAGACTCCAAATTCAAATCAATCACCAAGGGGGTTTGATTTCCATAATAGAGATAATAACAGAGAAAAGAGGTCTACACATGAAGAAATAATATAAATAAATCATAATAGAGGAGCTAAAAAAGAAGTGTCTAATCCTTTAAATGCCAAGGTGAATGTTATAGATTGTGACATTGATATTGATTGGTGTGACAAGTGCTTCCTTCCACCTCCCTCATGTGATACTACTAAAATGAATGATGAAGATGAAAATGATCTTGGGTATACATCATTAGATGATGAGATCCTAATTTTCAATTATTAAATCCCTTGAAATGAGATGACTACCTCCATGAAATTTATGAGTGTTATTACTGATGATCAATTTTGGAGTGAAATTGAGAAATTAAGTGTACCAACTCCTGAATTTGCTTATGATGTCAATATGGCACAAGAATATGAATTTCCCATCCATGAATTTTATTTATTACATTACATGATGATTAATAAATATGATGGGGGAATTCCATCAATTGAGGATAGGCAACTGTTAATCAATGTAGCAATTTCCCAAGAGAACTATCACTTGAGAAGAAAATATTAGGTTATTTCTCCTTAATACATTGCCCCTACAAATCCAAATGTAAGGGATGTTAATAAAGAGGATAAGAAAACTATAATAGTTCCTAAAGCTTCCAAGTTAGTGCCTATTTCCCAAGCTACTAAGCCAAGAGGTGTTCCAACCAAGAATATTATCTAGTATCCCTAAGGGTGCTAATTAACTAAAACAAAATCCACCTTTGAAGGCTACTAATAAGAATTAAAATCTACCCCAACCTACTCCACTTTAGACCTTAAGTGACTATATTCCAATTGAAGGTGTTATCACTCTTCTACCAAATACTCATATTCTTCAGTATAACATATGTGATATGGCCTAAATGTTGATCCAACTAAAAATTACTATGCCACTTGTTGAGTTATTATGAATACCTTAACATAGGAAGAGGGGATTTGAATATTTAGATTTTAGTGAGAAATTAGCTATGAATGAAATAGTGTTACCTAAAATACCCCTAAAAAGTGATGAAGAATCAAAATATGTTTTTGAACCTACTCTAAAGGTCTATTTAGGGACTAGATTGGTAGAAAGTCAGCTAAATGTGGATCCATTTTATACAACCCTACTAATCAATGGTTTGTTTGTTCACAACTACATATTTGACTTTAGAGCTTCTTGTAATGTGATGCCCCTGGGTGTCCTAATTAAAATTAGAGTTAAGATTACATCAACCTTTGGTAAGCGTTATGCCATGGACTCACAAGAGGTTCCAATTGTTGGACAAGTCAAGGGATTGGTTGTATAATTAATATTTCATCCTAGAAAGTATTGAAACATGGACATGGTAGTTGTGTACTACCTTCCTAAGTTGGGGATGATGATATCATGTAAATGGGCTTTTAGCATGGGTGGAAGTATGTAGCTAGACCTTTATTATGCCACCATTCTACTAGAGGGTAAAATGGTTAAGATTTATAGAGAGCTAAAGATGTTGCATGTAATTAAAGATCTAAAACATGTTCTTAATGAAGTGTTATACATGGATGTTGAGCTTGGAAATGTTTTTGGGAATGTTGATACTAGTGAGTATCATGTTGTTATTGATGTTGAACCTGATAAAGAAAGTGTAGTTTGGAAGATGTGATTTAATGGGGCTTGATCCAATATTGGAAATAGACCCAAGGTTATCTTTTATTCCCCTTATGTTAAATGTTTTATGTTTTCTTTTTAGCTTTCCTTTGAGTATATGAATAATACTATTGAGTATGAGGCATTGTTACTTGGTTTAAGGATTGATCATGAATATGGAATTAAATGTTTGATTGTCAAGGGTAATTCCAAGCTAGCGGTAAAGCAAGTTCATAATGATTTTACCATAGAAATAAGAGGTTGAAATAATATCAAAATGTTTTTTGGGATTTGATTGAATTCTTTGATGCATTCAACATTTGTTATCATGATAGGAGTTTCAACCAAGAAGATGATAGACTTGTAGGGCTAGATGCTCAATTTGGTATTGAAAATATGAGCCCACATTTTTAGTATCAAGTGGAGGTGCTTGTTAGGGCTTCAATCCTAGATAATGTTCATCATTGGTAGGTGGTTGATGATGATGAAAAAATTAAGAGGTTTCTAAATTATGAATATGAGTTCCATGACCAGTGTATAGACTTGGACTCTATGGTTTAGTTTTGTGATGGGAAGTAAACCTTGTTTGGGAAGGACATTATTAATTTGAAGACAAACACTCTCCCAAGAGGATTGGTTAGTTAGAAGCATCTTTTGATGGAGCAAATAGAATCAAGTTGAGAGACTCATTTTCTCAAAAGACATAACTAAGTGCAACTTAGGTTCTCATGAGAATCCAAGAAAGGTTTAATTGGGTACTCGCTTAAGTGTAGTTAATAATAAAGCTTATATATAGCTAATAATAAAGTACCAAGATTTCTTAACATGGTCTTATTCTAAGCTAAAAGTGTGTAGGGAAGACTTGTTTTATCATGTCATGCTATTACATCCTAATAACAAGCATTTTAGGTAGAAATAGAGGCCCATTAATGCCATCTTAGCCACCAATATATCAAATGAGTTGAATAAGATAATGGATGGTGGTATCATTTAGCCCATCATGTATTCATCATGGGTTACAAATTTAGCCCTATATAAAATAAGAATGGTGATATCCTCTTGTGTGTGGACTTAAAAATTTTGAACAAAGCTTCTTTAAAATATAATTATCCCCTACCCAATATGGAGAACCTACTACAAAATGTTACAATATTAGAGATGTTATCCACATTAGATGAATTCTTAGGTTATAACCAGGTTGTGGTGAAGGAATCTAAGATATCCAAAACTGCGTTCACAATACCTTAGGCTATGCATGTATATATGAGGATTCCTTTTGGGTTGATGAATGTTGGAATAATGTTCTAGTGAGCTATGGACATTACTTTTGCAAAGATAATTAACTAGATCATTATTGTGTATCAAGATGACATTACTATGTACTCCAAGACTAAAGAAGAACATTTGGAGCATCTAGAGTAGGTGCTTATTAGATTTGGGTAGTTCAACATTTCACTTAATCCAAAGAAGTATCACTTTAGAGTATAAAATCTAAGTTTTTGGGACATATAGTGTCCAAGGATGGTGTCATGATTGACCCCAAAAGGGTAGAATCCATTGACAAAGTGCCTATCCTATAGTCTAAGAAAGGAATTCAGTCTTTCTTTGGATAAATTAACTTTGTGAGGAGGTTTGTGTCCAATTTTGTAGAGAATCTATCCCAATTACTTCCATGCTGAAGAAGGACTAGACCATCAAATGGGGGGAGAAGGCAATAAAAGCATTCAATGACATCAAGGGAACTTTAAAGATTTCCCCTATTTTGGCCAGTCTTGATTACACAAAGCCATTCCAGATATACTCTTTTACATCATATAATAATGTTGTTTTTGTCCCATTGCAAAAGAATGAAGATGGTTATGAGCATCCCATAGCTTTCTTTGGTAAATCTATGCAAGGTCCTAAACTAGACTATATTATCATGGAAAAATAAGATTTCACTCTTTTGAAGGATTTTAAAACATTCAGACCATATATTCTAAGTTCAAATATTATTGCCTGCATCCTACACACCATGGTGAAGGACATTTTAACTCAGAATGAAATATCCAACAAGAGATATAGGTAGATCAATAAATTACAAGAATATGACATGTATATTCAGAACACCAAGCTAGTAAGAGGGATGGGTTTGGCCAAGCTTATGGCTAAAACCAATTTTTAATTTGTTGAGGTGAACACTATTGTTTTTAATGTTGATGATTCATTAAGTCAATTTAACATGTCTCCATGGTATAGAGATATCATTTAATACTTAAAAATTTTGAGTTGTCCCCCCTAACTTAGACAAAAATTAAAGAACTCTTACTCTTATTTCCCAAAAATAATTCTTAAATAAGAATAGACTAGCATGGAATAATCTAGATGGGGTTCTCCTAAGATGCATGCTAGAAGAAAAAACTACTAACCTAATTGAAAACTTCCATAGTAGAGTATGTAGTGGTCATTTTATGCTTATGGTTACATCTCATAAAATTTTAAGAGCTAGTTATTAGTGGCCATCATTATTCAAACATGTTGCTTAGATAGTCATAAAGTGTGAGCAATATCAATGCTTTACTAGGAGGATGAGAGTTTTAGGTACTCTTCCCTTACAACCTATGATGATTGAAGACCCATTTAAATAATGGGAATGGATTTCATTGGAGAAATTATTGATTCATCAAGTGATGGACATAGGTGGATATTATTTGTAACTGATTACTTCAAAAAAATGGGTTGAATCAATCCTTACAAAGAAAGCAACACACTAGGTAGTTATGGATTTTATATTAAATTAGATTATTTTTAGATTCAGTGTGCCTATCAAGATAATTTTTGATAATTTCATGAGCTTTAAATCCAAAACTTTGGTGTCATTGTGCAAAGACTATGGGATTGAATTGACTTATGCTTCCAATTACAACCCTTAGGGGAATGGGCAATGAAAATCCAATAATAATAACTTGCTCAAAATAATTAGATGAACATTGGAAGTAAATAAGAATAAGTGGGGTGACCAGATGAAGTTTTCTGTATGGGTTGATAGGATCACACCTAAGAGAGTTACACCGAGAATCCCTTTCAAGCTTGTTTATGGATCTCAAGAAATTTTACCTATGAATTTATAGTTGCCAACCTATTAGCTCATATAACAACTATAGGATGATGAGTAGATCAACCACTATAAGAGAAAAATGAACCAGATTATTGAGCTTGATGACATTTAAAGATAATATCATAAAAGACACCTCAAGTTTAAAGAAAAGCTAAAGAAAATATTTGATAGGAAGGTCACTCCACAAACCTTCTAATTAGGTGACATGGTTCTACTTTGGGATAACAGGCATGAAGAGAAAGGAAAGCATGGAAAATTTGATGCCTTATGAATGGGTCCTTATTACATTGACTATTGGATTGGGGAACATACTTTATTCTTGAGAGATCTAGATAGTTAAATAATAGAGATACTAGTTAATGGTAGACATCTAAAGCACTTCCTTAATTAAGTCCTTAACATATGTACCATATTGTATAGTGTTTTGTTGCTTTGTATTTCTATTGTTTTATTGCCCCTCTATTTTGGGATTTTTTGTATAGTTTCCCTTTGTGTTATATTGTGTCTTCATTTATAGATCCTCCTTATCTATTTTTGTTAAGTTTACCATGTTTTATTGAGCCTTCATGAATTTTTGATGATAAATTGCTAAGTCTTTAATCTATAACCTAATGAATTGGCACTTGGTCTTATGTTTTAGGGTTCTTTACACACCTACAGGGGGTATGCATCCCCAAGCAAGAGCCAATGTTAGTTCCGATAATTATACTGAAGTAATTGGGCACTTATCAAATACAAATGCCTAATTCCTCAGCCCAAATTATTGTTTTTAAAGTGTTCTTTCAAAGGTCAAGTTTCTTGATCTTTTGATTAAGTGTTAATCTAGTCCTTACTTAGTATGTTTTAAGCCTTAGGGTCCTCGAGTTTTTTTTTTCCAAGACATTTTTCTTGATGTAAATATGTCTTCAAACTTTTTGTTCATGAAAATGTTTGAAGACTTAATTTCATTGGGCAAATTATCTACAAAAAAACCTGACAAAGTCTATTTATTCCTAGTAAAACATATTGCCCTATTTCTTTTGGTTATTTTGCCCTTACAGAATATTTGAAGGTTCATTTATTTTGGGCATTTTTCCCTTATAAAATTTCCAAATGACACTTTCAAAATATCTAAAGGGTTGTTTGTAAAAGGATGAAAGGCTAAGTCCAATTCCTTTGATAAAATTGTCAAGTCCATTTTCTTCAAGAAAAATGCAAAAGTCCTTATTTGTTTCAAACTTTTTTTCCATAGCAAAAAATTCCAAAGGGCACTTACCCTTTGACCATTTTACCCACACAAAAATCCAGACAAAAAGTCCTTTCTTCAATAAAAGTGTTTGCTCAAATCATCTAAAGGCTATATTATTTTGGGCATTTTATCCACATAAAAAGCTCGAAGGGCTATTTCCATTATTTCAAGAAAATTTTAAGGACTTATTTATTTTGGCCAAAGTGTTTGAAAAAAAGTTTGAAGGTTTAATTACCTCAAGAATTTTGACCATGAAAAAATAGTGAAGGCCTAATTATTTTGGGAATTTTACCTATCCAAAAAGTCTAAAAAAATTGTCCAAACAAAATACCCAAAAGAAATATTCTAGAATAAAAATGCCAAAATCATGATTGATCGAATATAAAAGACCCAAAAATAGTAGTATGATGGTCTTATAGACATCATTAATGCTCATGTAAATATCTTTGACTATTGTGAGGATGTCAAAATTAAGCCTAGGCTAAAAATAATAGGGGTTTAAATTTTGACAGTCATATAGATGCCATTGACAATCACATGAACGTCTTTGATGGTTGCAAGGACATCAAAATTAAGCCCAAGCTAAAAGCTAAAGGGCTTAAAATTTTGATGGTTTTATGGATGTCATTGATAGTTGTGTAAACACATTTGATGGTCTCAAGGACATCAAAATTAATCACAGGCTAAAAACTAAAGGGGTTAAAAATTTTACAATCATGTGAACGTCATTCATGATCACATGAACATCAAAAATGAGATAGATAGATAGATATTAATGGTTTGTGTTCGATCCTAGGTTCAAGGGATAAATGGAGGTGGGATTCCAAGCTGCATCATGTAGAAGACACAAGTATATAATTTCTCTTATCCACAAAAATGAGACATTGAACTGAAGTAGCTACATTTCAAGGTTTTATAATAGAATAAATGATTTCCATTTGATCTTGATGGTAGTCTCTTTTTTGAGTTAGTGTAGGGCTTTGGTTTCTTTCTTTCTTATTATTCCTTTCCTATCCCTTATTTTTATATAACACCTATATATTATTTGTTTACCTTCTCTCATGTTATTCTTTACTCTCAATAAGTCTTTTCAAGATAGTCCTCGGCTTGGGTTTCATCTAGTCACTCAGAGAGGGACTTCACAAGTTGGGAGTGCAAGTGTAAAATGACTATGGGTCTAAAATGTGAGTTTGATGTTTGTAATTTTAGGGAGACTAGTAAAAACAAATAAATAGACTAATCATTCCTTAAAATATTGAACTTTTTTATAATCTAGGCTTGATTCTGATAACATTTGCATATGCAAGATGAAAGTTTAAATTATTGAAGCATAGTCATGCTTGTACTTAAACAACATTCATTGCCTGGGGAAAATTTTGTGACCAAGGATTATTTCCTAAAGACTATACACTTGAAAAAATCTTAAAACTTGGCTAAATTGATTCTTAACCTTTGCCAAAAATCTGAAAATGGTCTATAAAAATCAAAAAATACAAAAATAAGAGCTCATTACAAATTTTAAAAGGAAAATTTTAAGAAAAGGTGATTTGAGTAATCTCCATCGGGGATATAGATGCATTTTTAGTAGTGGAGAAAGGTCTTGAATGGAGCCAAAGGCATCTCTTTCAAGGCTATGGATGTTTGGATGGTAGTAGAGCAATGCCCAAGCCTTCCCTAAGCTAAAATCACTATACTTAATGAATATTCAAACATGTTGTAAGTCAATGTCAATGTTTAAAGACATAAAGTCAAGAAATTGCTCACTAAATCTCATGGTAAATAGTAATTTGAATCAAACCACACACACAACATGACTAGGTTTTGATATTTGATCTCAATTTTGCATGTGTGAGGCTTGTTTTAAACATGACTAGATCTTAATAATGGTGTTTGATCAAGTAGAATGAATAGCCTAGTTGTAAGTCTGACCATAATCTTTGATTTTTAAAACATATTTTTATGGAAATTCACTTAATCAATGTATTACTAATATGTTTACATATTGTATTTATTTGAAGATCATCCACACCTGGTTTGGTTGGCATATTTATGCATGATTTTCGTTTAGATCTTATCTTAATTTGCTAACATTGGATTTCTAAATTTTAGATTTACAAATTTAATGGAGCCCCCCCTGAAAATGGATTATGTCTAGGTTTCATGATTTAAAGTCAATATTGGTCTTTTACTAGCCTTTAGTTTGCCAAAGGTTGAGTTGAATTCATTTTTATCACCCTAAAACCCTGATTCTAATTAACCTATCCCAAGTCTTTCCATTTGAATTCAAAATTAGTGGGAACATGTCTATGTGGGAGCATTTTAAAATATTATGAACTTAGTTAAATTTTTATACTAAGGTTGTCTTGTGTTTATTTACATGACCAAACCCTAGTCTAAAAATCAATGTTTGGTCCCTTTTTAGGTCCTGAGATCCCTTAGCCTATGTTCCTCATAGTTTTAACTAATGCATGGTCCTTTTTTATTTAGTAGAGCTCCATTTTATTTCAATCTTAGTCCAAACTTCAACCTAAAGTCTTAATTCATATTTATTAATATGAATCAAAACCTTGGTCTAATATTGTAGCCTAAGACTTATATTATTTATGAGATTTGACTTGGTTATATTTTTCACTGTTCACAGGCACTAATTATGCTTTGACCTAATGGATTGTAATCGATGGCCCACATTTAATCGAGTAATCAAGATTAGATGGTGTGAGTTTAAAGTTAAAAGGTTAAGCTTGTGATTCATGATAAGTTGTGATCATGTTCTTATTGATTGATGGTACATGGTTAAGTTTGCACCTTTTGATGGATGGGGCACATTAAGTCAAGGTTTCAAACTGAAACCAAAGTGAATGTGGTGATGACACACATTATAACCATGTTAGATACAGTATTGAGAAACCAATTACATTTGATCCTTTAGATCAAAATCCAAAGGCCCACATTGATTTGACCTTGAAAGATCCAATGGAATGAGATCAAAGGGTCCTTTTTATTTATTTTTTAGCTTGGTCTAGGAATTTACCCTAAAGTTTCATTGTATTTATTAATACAACAAAACCTTAGGTTAAAACCTTATGCTATGTCTCTTTTTATTAAGCATGGGGCCCCCTTTTATTTTGTCTTGAGCTTAGTCTAAATTTTGGCCTAAATTTTTATTCATGTTTATTAACATAAATAAGATCTTAGTCAAAAAACTTTAAATTAAAGATTTATATTGTTCCTCGAGTTTTAAACTGAGACATTTTTATTTGTTTATAGGAACAAATCATGCTCAATATCATAGATTGCAATTTGATGATGAATGTTTGATTAGATGAAGAGATATAATAGCACAAGGGCACGATTGAAAATTAAATGCATGGTACTAGTCTAAAGATTGAGCACATTATTAGAGATCGACAGTATGCATTCAAGCATACACTATGCGATCTATGACACATATTAAGTCAAGACTTTTCAATGAATCCCAAAATAAATGTGGGACTACCACTTGGCAAGAACACATTAGCCTGACAATATTGATAGTGCAGGATGTAAAAAGTCCATAGAGCTGCCAAGTGGCACCATTTTGATATAAGACCCATAAACAACCAATGGCATTTGATATTTTGGATCAAGATCGATGATATGTGTTTCTTTGGGAAATTAGATCTAATGGTGTAAGCCAAGATGGAATTTTCAAAGGGCTCAAGACCAATAAGAAAGTGACACATTCCAAGATTAGAGTCAATTATATCTGATGTGGCATGTCAAGTGTCAATATTGGATGTGAATCTAAAGATTAAGTGTTCTTATATGGATGGGCAATGATTCAAAGCATAGAGGGAGGTATATAGGCCATTTCAAAGCATATTTTTCAATCATAACCATGGATCATTTTCTATTTACACCACAAGTGGATCATTAATGTGCCATCATTACAAAATCAGGTTCTTTCATGGTGTGCACTAAGGAAATGGTAGTTGTCTACGAGATTATAACTGTGCAGACAAGTGATCAAGAGCTTCTCTAGATGGTTGCACATGAGGATAAATTTTATTTTTCCTTTAACCATGAATCTCCTCCTATTTCAAATTAATTATTTCTAGCCATGAAATTGAATATTTTCTTGCAAATCTCCATCATTCATTATAGAGGAAGTTAAAATATCCTAGGCATGTCATGGAATATTTTCTAGCTAGGAGCATCTTGGTGGGACTCAAAAGTTTGTTTTGTAATTCTATAAATTTCAACCTATAGGTCCATATTTTAGAATGATTGAAAAATGGATAAATAGGGGCCTTTTCCTCTATTCAATTTTATTGTTGGTCATTTCTATTAGTCTTTTCTTTCTCTAAGTCTAGGTTTTATAAATTTTCGAGGATCAATTTATGTGTCTAGATATTATCTCTCTTACTAAGGTGGTTGTAATTGTATAGCCATTAGCAAGATTTGAGAGCATTTTTATATTTCTCCCTTATCAAAAGAGCAAACTCACCATGCTTTTCCCCTTGGTATCATTTTGAACAATTGATGTGTGTAAAGTTTTTTTTTCAAGATAAATGAAAATGCTTGTGGTTCTTTGCTATTTCTTGTTGATGAAGTGTAGTAATATGTCTCACAAGTTCTGTTGATTGGATATTTGGGTTTATGTTCACTAATGGTTTTCATCTTGATCATAGATCTAGGTTGTAAATACATTTCTATAATTTAACTTTGAAAATGTGTTATTGAATGACCTTGTAGGGAACCCTAGGTCTACATATTCGATAGGAAAAAGTTTATTGAATGTTTAGCTGCAGTGTATGCTCTAGGTGTTCAACCATTTGGTATTTTTCATTATATTATATTTGAGTCTTTTATACATATATTTATAAGGATAATGTCATGAACATTTTAAGAGACCTTGCTATTTGAGTAGGCCACCAACATGCCACCTTTCATTTTTTATATAATCATCTGACTATCCTACCTCATCCCACCCTATAAATAATACACTTTTTGCATACTATAAGTGTTATTTCCCTTTAAAATGCATGATATATTGATACTTGAGATGTCTTTTCAGTTTTTGTTTTAAATTTTAGAATTATAGTCTTTTATTCAACCCCTATATTTTGAATATTTTTCAGAATGAAAGTTGTAGTCATATACATATCTATCTTAGTATCTTGAATGTGACCTAGTGCATTTGTGTATTCCTTGTGACAACCCTTCTTGGGTGGAATGTGAAAGTTTGGTTGTTTTTAGGTCACATCTATGTCTCTTTGTGCCAATAATCCCCATGGAGGTTAAATTGCATAATCTCTCCATGTGAGAAAGCTACACCTTAGGTCATCTCACCTTGGTTCAAGAAGAGCCAAAAATAGTAGGGAGCTGACCATACCCTTTGTCAATGCCTCTTAGTTATTTTCTCAGTCTGGTCCATTCTTGATGTCCAACCCTTTCCCAACTATAACAACATACTAGTGGGTTTCTCATCATTGTTTGCCATTTTCTTCAAGTGTGTAAGGCCAGATTCGAGAGGTATATAACTAGGAACCAATAGTACCTTTGGGTGTGTCTAGGCTAGTTTTTAATCCATTAAAAATGGTTTATTGACTTTTTGTGGACTTTTTATTTCTTCATCAAGGGATAAAAATAATTGTATTTTTTAGCCTTGGGCCTCTCATTCCATTAACCTAGGCTAGTTTTCAATCTAGTGAAAATTATATATTTTCAAAATTATGGCATGTTGAGTGCCTAAAGGGATCAAAATAGGTGTTTGGGAGACCTATTAATCATGATTTTTCATCCCAATATGGTTGTTAGCCTAGGTAAAACTAATGAATAATATTCTATTATTGGGTCCTAATGGGGAATTCATAGGGATTCTTTCTCTGCATTTGGATCTAAAATGGATACTTGGACCTCCTTTTGTGTCTAGGCTCATTACCAATTTATAAAAAATCAATTTTCCAATCTCTTGGGGTCCGTAATGGCATCTCAAGACTTGGGACTCATTTTAGCCCAAGATGGTTTTTAGTTCAGCCAAAACTAGTTAGTTGATACACCAATCAAATGCAGTATTGGCTATTTTCAAACCACCTTTTTGGTATGCTTCATGTATTTTTGGGTCCTAAAAGAGACCCCATAGTGGATACTTAGACATCTAGCTATGTCCAAGATGGCTTTCGATTCAGTCAAATCTATCTATTAGTCCTCTGGTTACCAAACCATACAAAATTATATGATCATGAGTCTTGTGCCTCTATTATTTGTATCCAAGCTAGATCCTATACTAGTTCCTTATGATTTTGCTACTTTGGTTGTGATTGGTTTTCTTTAGTATTTTGTAGTGCCTAGTTCTTGCACTTGTCAAAAGTGGTGGTTGATGTTCCTTGGAGATTTGGACCTCTTTTTATGTATAGGCTAGTTATTAATCAAAAAAAAATTGATTCATTGGTCCCCTAGGGATCCTAAGGGTTCCCCATGACCTGAGCTTGTAACCCATCCATGTTGGCTTTTGGTCTAGTCAAAACTAGCTGGTTGCCACACTAGTTAAATGTGGTATTGGCTTTTCCCTTGCTGGTTCTTGATCTATTCAAAATTGGTGGTATCTTCTTTTGAATGGGTTCTCATGGTGTTCTTGATAAACTATTTTTGACCATGAAGATACCCAATCCTTTGATGGCTTCTTTGGTTGGGGTCTTTTTTATAATCTTGGTTAGTTGTTTCTAACCAAGAGGAGACCCAAACCTCCTAATGTGTCTAGAGCTGGTTTCTACACTAATTATCAAATCTAGGTTAATCTAATATGAACATTATAGCTATCATGCTAATATTTCCAAAAATATATAAACTATAATATAAATATATATAATAATTTATAGCTCACACAAACATTCCTTACCTCATATTCTTAAGAGTATAATTTAGCTCGAGTGATTTTATGCTTGGTTGTAGTATACAAATCAATTTATAAAAATAATGTGATGTTCCCAAGGTAAACATAGTGTTCAACATGATTAATGATATACCCAACATAATGCATATTATGTTTATATACAATAGTATAAGAATGGACTGCATAGTGCTTATTTAAACATAATATGAACCTAATATGGTGGTCATGATCATGCTTGTACAATAGTTTATAAATTATAAAAAATGTGTGATTCTAAGTAACTATGATCATAATCTTAAGTACTAAACAACAATGAAGACCTAAAGCCATAATAAAATAATTTACCAACTTTAACTAAAATTTTATGCATCATGTTAGTACTATATACCTCCACATCTAATCTTGAGTTTACCAATTTACTCAATGAACTATCAACATTATAAAGGGAGTATTCCAATACAGATTTGAAACTTGAACTGGTAATCCATTTGAATTTTTTATTCATTTGAAACATAACAACTAGATACTTAATACTATAATGATTAAATCATCTAATTACATTCTTAATAAAATAATGATTTCATGTTGATAAAACATACAATAGGAACATAATCCAATGAATCATCTATAAGATCAAACAAGTAATCAGCTAAACCATTACCAAGAGATTTTTTCCTTATGAACCATCCTGCCTTACCCCATCCTATGAGCTCCCCAATAAGTGGCCCTTACCACCCCCAACCATCAGCTAGAAGGTGGATTCTAGCTTTTAGATATTATGATATGAGAGTGTGAGCCATCTAACTAGGTATAATTATTTAATCACCCACAACAATTATGCAAAGTGATGAAATCACTATAACTAACCTTCATATGATGGATTTAATCCAAAATAAATCATAATCAAGTGATAATACTAAGGATTTAAATAACTTATTCAAAGATCCAATAATATAAACCAACTAATTTAAAAAATCATGCTATCAAATCAAATATATATATGAAAAATAATACCAATCAAGCAAAGCCAATATTGCCTAAAATGTCATAATCTATGTTAGGGTATTAATTCAAAAAAATAACTATTCAACCCATCCATTTTAGCAAGAAAAATAATTAAAAACTAAAATATCATTAGTAGATAACAAAAATAAAACTCAATAAATTAATACATATATTTTACCTAAAATGACCGTAGTAATAGACCCTTATTTTGGAAGCTCAAACATCAAAATAAAAAAAAGATAAAACACAATGAAATTTATATTACTAGGCCTTCAAAAAAATGGTCATACTAAATAAAACCCTCATTTTTGGAAGCCAAAATGTCATAAGCATTTAACTACATAAAACTCAATAATTATATTTTACCAGGACTCTATAAAAATAATTGTATAAGTGAAACCCTTATTTTTGGAAGCCCAAAATGTCATGCTCAATATTAAGGCCAAAATGACCAAGCAAAATTATAGGAAATAAAAAATTTAATCTACCCATATTAAAAAATGGAGATTTAAATGTTATGGTTTAATCCCATAAATTAAAATAGCTTGGTAATACAAAATAAAAGTAACCCATATGCCTACTGTAAGATTTATACCACTTTAAATCAATTTGGGCATTTTCAAGTTGATCAGGAAGTCTTATGACTTCCTCATGAACCTGCAAACAATTTTAATTTTCTTGACAACATAAATCAAATTCACAAAAACAAAATATTTCCCTTTCTCCACAAATTAATACATTAGTCACTTGACTCGATTTGTCTTCTAGGAAAGTAAGGGAGTTCTTCCTTGATAAAAATAAGTTGCTTCCATTGTACCACACCCAGTCTCCTTTTCTAACCAAGATAAAAGTTTTTCTTTCTCCCTCCTCTTTCCTAGAAGGGTTTTTGATGCCATGTAATAAATGACACCATTTTTCCCCTATGGTTTCTTTTCTCCACCATATTTACTTCTATGTCTCTCCTCAACTACCTGATAAAGATCCAATATCCCAAATCTACCAAATTAAAAATCATGCAATAATTTGCTCCATCAACCAAGATATTTGGTCATAATAATGATTTATTTTGGATTTAAAATTCCCATATCCTCTTATTTAGGCCATTATGACCTAAATAATATTTTATAAAAACATTTAATTAAGGTCCCTCCCACCTAAGAAAAATTAAACAATAAGCAAGTGGGTCAAAATCCTCACAAAGGGGATTAAATACTTAAAAAATAAAATAATAATAAAAATAATAACCCCATAACCATAAAACACCAAAATGGATAGACAAAATAATAATAAATGAAATAAAGTAAACAAGTCCACACACCAACAATAATGCTCTGAGTAAGATGATCAAAATTAGGATAATAAAAAAGTAATAAAAGATGACATTGAGTGATAAAACAATCACAACTAACAAACTATTGATGATTAATGTATTATATATTATATCCCTTTTACTATGTTGGTGTCACACAATTGCTCACTATCTCAACCTGTTATTACCTTAACTACTAGAATCCATCGATAGCCTAGCTCATATAGTTGTACCTATAGCCACAAATGGGCATTAGTAGTACCTAAATGAAATGATAGTAGTATAATGATAATAATATGATTGAACTGAGTAGTAAAAAGTATAAGAACTAAATTAGAATCAATTTCATAACTAAAATAATCAAATCACTTTGTTGTAACATAAACTATAGCTATAGTACTTAGTCAAGTATCTACTAAAACCAAATAAACATATTCTAAATCAGATTATAACATCACTGGTGTAGTACCGCTGAAATAGAATTTTAAAAGTATAGCTAAGTAATATAAAAGTATGCTGAAAACATATAGCAGTCTATGAAATAAGGTATGTAAGCTTGATCATAACACCTACAAAAATAATAAATTTGCCATTATTTCCAAGATTGGAAAAGGAAAATAAAATTCCAAATTCGGCTTGAAATGGAGAAGAGGGTCTATCTCATGAATTTTATAACGACTTAAAATAATTATCCCTTGTTTTTATTTTTTTCTTTTTTTTTAAATGGTTATTTCAGGATAGTTAGGCCAAATAATAGGCCCCTCTAAGAAGGAACTAGGTCTTCAAATAAAACCTAACGCCTCATTTTATAAAGTGGGGTATATCTAAAGGAGCTTGGAATGACTATATAAGATTCACCTTTACAAAAATATATTAATTTTATGACAAATAGTGCCCCCTTTTCAAAATATAATGTCTTCCCTTGTACTAAATTTTTGCCCAACTTAGAAATATATGTAAATGAGTTTTAATTAAAAATAATAATAATTTTTTTAAACACATTATAATCATTATAAATGATTTTTTTTTATTTTAAAAATCAAGCAATGAAAATCTAATCTACCACTAATAGTATATACCTAGAATATTCACAGGTCAAAGAGTTTTTTGATGAACAATCTCAAAAAAATTAAATAGGTCGGTGTGTATGAAGATAAGAAACATGTGATATATCAGACACACTATGATACTCTATTAATAATATATGTTTAATGATCATTATATAACGAAATAGGACCACATGCAAGTATTAGAGGGGACCAATAATAGGATGAAATTTGGTTGATGAATATAATCCAACAGAGGAGTATCCTAGTGATATCAATATTGACCATGCAATAATAAAGAGGTGGTATTAGTGGCATGTTTGATCAACATCAATTCTTAAAAAAATTACAATTGGATTTACAAAATATAGGTTGGGATGATGGAAATTGATATATCTATACATGTAGATCATGGATTAAACATCAGACAGGTAGTATGTTGTCATAAGGGGATTATGTCAGTTATCTATTATTGAGACAAGGTCATAATAGACCTTAATGGGTTGGATACCTTTGCCAACCTCTTGTTTGATTTTTTATATAATTTAATAAATTTTATGAAATCAACTATATTTTATAATGTTCATTTACCAAAAACTAATCCTTCACAAAGGGTAAACATGTGAAAATTTTAAATTCCCACACTTAGAAAACATGAGCACCCTTTTATATGAAACAAAAGACTACCTCCACTAAACCAAACACTTAAGATGCATTGATAGTTTCATATTTTCCCTAGGAAGTTTATAAAACAAAATTATCAATTGAGCCTCAAAGGATTGAAATGAGGGATAAGACTCAAAAATATTGTGGAAGTGAGCTAAAATTATCAAAATGAGAATACCCAAACTTTTGTGATCCTTTAGAGTGGAACTGATTCAATACCAGTGATGAGGATCATGTACTCAATAAATAATCATTCCTCTCATAAACAATCTAAGTACCAGTCAAGTGTCTATACAATACATGTAAAAAATAATCCTTACCAAATGAATCTACAAACTTGAATGTAAAATTGATTTTTTAATGTTCCAACTTATTCATATCCATAAATAATGCATTTAAGCAGGCCTTTAAAAGATAAAAACTAATCCTAAAATTGTGGATTCCATCTTATCCCTTGGTTGGAAAAGATCAATGTAGGAATATAGAGTATAAGTATATCCCTAAAAAATATGGAATGTCTTAAAAAACTCCATGGGGATATATCTACATCTAACCATTAAGTGTAAAATTATGTGTACACTTTTTACACATGGGTAATAAACATGTAAGGGTGAAATGAAAACTATAGGCTAAAATCCTATCCTAAGCATCCTAAGTATTTATATCATATGCAACATTATTAATTTTTATCAAATTAATCTTAAATTTAAAGTTCATAATTCTCACATCAAGGGATGTCTAGATTATTCCAACCACTACACCAAATCAAAATATAGCCCCATCAAAATGGAGTGTCCAAAATTCATCGAGAAATAAATTCTCATCTAACAAGTAAGAACCTCATATCTCATAGATTTTGAACATGCATATGTTTGTGATTTTCTCAATGGGGATGGATTTTAACCCCTTAGGCATGTATGTTTGAGTGGTGAAAGGATCAAAGTGAAGGAAAATTGGTTTGTTTTTTCTAGTAGCTTGACAATATATGAAGTGATATTGGTAGATATAACAAGCATTGTTTTGAACACCTCTTTAGATTATATGTTTTATGGGGATTTACAAGATTTAATATTTTATTTTAACATACACTTGGTGATGGCGATAATATCCTTATGTGGATGATGAGGAGGAGGAGGAGGTTTTTCTAAATAGTTTGAATGGAATTGATAATTTTTATGCACTCTAGGATTTTTCCTAAGGTTTGATTGGTGATTATAGAAATTGGGGTTGTATTTAATGATTTGGGAATAACCTATAACTTATCCTATCTAATAGATTTAGACTCAAATAAGTTAAATCAAATATATCCCATTGATACATATGTATCAGGATATGACCAAATGGGTTCACTAAACCTAGGAAGATGAGAACTTATGACACAACATCAATAGATAAGATTTCAAATCCTTTAGGCAATAAATATAATGAAATAATCCTAACTAGATATCTAATATTGGAATTAATCTAATATAGTATTTCCAAGATATCAAAAAAAATAAGGGGGATGGTTAAAAACAAACTAAAAAGGGGTAAGGAACCATGGTAGGCAAATGAGGGCCTAGGTCACCTAAGGTTAAAAATGGAAAGTTTGAAAGACCCTATAGCCACACTAAGTATAAGTGTAGAGGAGATTTAAACAATGATTTATAAAATAAATTCAAGTTAATAATTATGAAAATTATATCTATCAAATGAAACATCTAGGGTTAGAATAGCCTCACCTTGAACAAAACCTGTCAAACCTCAATCTCCCCTTTGGCCAATGGTGTTTTACAAAAGATTTTTGTGGTTGTAAGGATCAAAAAGGTTGAATTATTATTTATCATAAAATGACTCCTATTACATCCAATATTACATAAGAAATGTTTTTTCCCTCCAAGACAAGATCTAAGCAATGGCTTCTCCAAATGTAGACTTAACCAAAATTACAAGTAATGATAATGCAAAAATGAATCTTCATCTCTATTGAATTAAAATGGTTACTTATATTTATAGTGATGGATGACCCTAATCCTTCCTAAATATTTATCCAACGCCATCATCTAGCCTTGATGTAGTTAAAAATATGACGGTTTAACCTTAAACTAGGTCATTCATGGTCAACTTAATTGTGAATCATCTATGATAACTTTCAAACTACATCAGCCTGGGCTAACTTAGTTTGAGAATTGGAAGTAATCAAGAAATACCACATCAAGTCAGGCTGATATAGTAATAAAATATGGGTCTCGATATACTTAGGAGTTATAATAAGTAATATTTATTATGGGATCAAGTATAAGGTAATGGTAGTGGATATAGGCATGATGTATTAAACAACAATGTCTCTCAAAAGCATCAGTGGTTTGCCTACCCCTTTCTTAGTGCACCCTTTAATTTATGCACTCAAAAAGATAGAAAATTGATAGTTTATTACAAGAGAGAAAGCATCAATAAATTTTAAATTTTAAATATATTATGTGTATACATATGTCCCACTCAAATCTCATCATGTGTCACTAGAGTGTAACATGGGATGTTTCTTTGGGAAGATAACATAACTATATAAAAATTGAGCTAGCTCAAAATGAAATATTAAAAGGAATGCATGAAGTGAAAAAATAAAGGTACCATATACATACCTTGAATTACCTTTAAAGTTGAATTATTTCATTCTATATTTATAGTCTTGAGCATCTAGGGTGCAGTAACTACATTGGACAAACCCTAGGGATACAAAGTTAGAGAGCAAAACAAGCAATCACAGGAATATCAAAGTAAATGAAAACTTTCATGACAAATTTAAGTACTTACAAAATTGGTAAAATGGGGTGAAAAATGCCAAGTTAGTTCAAAAATAAAAATATAAATGATAGAATAGAGGGACAATCAGGTAACCAAAAATCCAAGGCTATTAATAATTGAAATACCCAAAAATGTATCCAAAGTAATAAAAGTAACAATCTAGATCAAACCAAGGAATCATGAAATAAAATAATGTAATCAACATCAATGTAAGATAAGTAACAATCCATATTCAAACAAATATGTAAAAACATGAATAAAATGGTAAAACCAACATCAATGAAAGATAACTAACATCCATACTCAATTAAAAATGGAAAAATGATGAAAATGTGGCGGGGGGGGCATTGGTGATAGACAAGTAACAATCCATATCAATAAAAGATGGAAATATGATGAAAATGAGATAAATAAATAGGACTAAATGGCCTATAAAAGGTAAATACAAAATAAAATTCAAAAATATAATTGAGAGAGATATGAGAAATATAAGGAAATAACCAATAAATCCTCTCATAACAAATCTAAGGTGTAGCTTCTATTCTAGTGATAGATAGACTAATAATTGCCATATTCTAAACATGTTGAAAAATAAATGGAGAATAGGAAGTGTATAAATGGGGAAAATATTTATAAAAAGACCTACCTTTCAAGGGGAAAATTAAATGGGTGGTAGGGGAGAGAGGGTGGTTCCAAGGTAAAAACATAGTCTTTACTAGAAACAAGATACTCACATTAAGTTAGTGAGACTAAGAGACTTTTGACATCAATGACCTTTAGAGAACTCAACCAAACCATGTAAATTTGGGATAACTAGTGAAGAATAAGTATCATCCCATGAAGGTTGGTATGCATCAAAATTAAAATAGACCTACCTTCCCATAACATGTTCCTTGTTCCTTAAGACCCCTTATAAAGTCATCAGTCTACTTTGAATATTGTGTAGTTGCATAAAAATTAGGTGGTACTAGATAGTGTATGATATAATGAGACCTCCTATCCTAGTCTACTATCATACTGCACCCCAATGGACCTTGGCTCTATCATGAGTCTAATTATGGAGTTTGAGATTCAACTAAGAGAGGAGATGTATCAAATAAGGACCATGTAATTTGGTGTGATCTAATTTTTAATATTGTATAGTTTCCTTTTGATCATTGTTTATTTCTTGTATGATGTGTCTTTTAAATTTTATCTTTTTTTTAATTCTCCTTCTACATGGATTTGAAAAAATAAGCATGGGTGACAAAAAATTACTATAAAAAGATAAATTACACTTGGTTGCTAGAGAATAGAACTTAAATACCATGGTGTCTAAGACTCTTAGACTTTCACATTAGAAAAAGTTTAATCTCAAAACTAACCTTTTTGTGCCCAATAGTGATGTGGATTAGGGGAGATTATGGAAATGAGCATAGAATGATGAGGTTATCCCAAATTGTAAACATGTTTTAATGAATATGGTACAATGATAGGTAGACATGAATCATCATAATGAGAAATGGTATATTTAAATTAATACATGAGAATATACTATTAGAGTTTTAACACAAAATAATATTATTGAATCCAAATATATGAAAACACTACTCTCAACCATTGCCTTATCATTTATGGAAGATAAGTAGCTAAGGTAAGGATCAAAATCAATCTGTAAAGAGAATGAAGTGATGGGTGTTTGTAAGGAGAGCCTAAATTAAGTTCTTGCCATTTAATTCACAAAGTAAAGATTCAAGAGGCATAAGTAATATAAATGAACCAAAGGGTAGATAAAGTGATAAAAAAGAACTAGATACTTGAAAAGAGTCTAAATTTGATTAAAACATAAAATGGGTGCTTATGAGGAACAATCAGTTCCTATCTATGGTCTTATGATGTAAACTCATAAAATGAAAACTAAGTTATGTTAAAAAGATAAAAATATCAAAGGACTAAAGCTAATAACTAAGGCTAATGTGTAAAAATATAAACTCAAAGGTGTGTAAATAAGTGAAGCTGATGATATGCTAAAAAATATAAAGTCTAAGTAAGACCTTTAAAAACGGTTAGCTCCAGATTATATATAATATTGATTAAAAACATGAAAATAAATCATATTAGGATATTAATACATAAATAACATCTAATTAATCAAATTATTTATTCATAAATTAGTCATTGGTTGGCTATTAAAAGATTTGTCCTTCATTATTTTGTAATATTATAAGTACTAGGTTCAAGAATGTCTTTGGAAAGGTAAGGACCCCACCACTTTTGACATAATTTACTTTTTTAACATGGGTATAACTTAAAAACTCCAACATTTAAAGTATAAACTTTTAAATTATTGTTATGTTGTTTTGAAATGTGATCTTTGTATTGGAAATTATGTTTATATACACCCATATGTCACTCGTCAAGTAATTCTAAGTCATGAAGACTAACTTCATGAAGATATTCATCCATAATGAGGCCATGAAGATAAATTTTCAAGGAATTTAACTCAAATTATAGTGGTAAGATAACTTTGAAACCATATAATAACAAGAAGGGAATTTCCCTAGTCATAATATGATACTAGTACAATAAGCCCAAAGTGTAGGATAAATCTTAAGATGTTAGTCACAATGAGAATCCCTAATAGTATTTTGTAAGATATTTTTAATTATTTTGTTATTTTCTTCATATTTACCATCACACTAAGGTTGATATGGTTTGGAAAAATTATGTGTGATTTTGAATTTTTCATATAGTTTTTTTATGTCTTTATTTTTGAAATTCCCAACATTGTTAGAAGTGATGGAGTGAGAAATTCTAAAATGACATATTATTTTATTAATAATTAATTTTAAAATATTAATTTTATTAAACTTTACAAATGGCATAACTTCAACCCATTTGTTAAAATATTTAGTTGCAGTAATGATGAATACATGGCTATCCCATGATCTAGGTAAATTTTTAATGAGATATAATACCCACATAGAAAATGGCCAAGGAAACTCTAAGGTTTGAAGTTTATTTGGAGGATAATTAATGATATCATTATTAATTTGTAAATTATTTCACTTTTTATCGAATGTAATTACATATTTTCAAGAGTAGGCTATAAATATACCATTCATAGAAAATTACGAGTTGTAACTTATCCACTATAATGACCAATACAAATTCCCCCTTGTGCTTTCTCAAGAAGGGTAGGAAATTCATATTAAGTAACACAATATATATAGTTATTTTTATCATTATGATAATAAAGGATATCATATTGAAGGATGTATTTGCATGTTTGATTTTGAATTTAGGTATTTTTATGAGAATCAACTTCTAGAGGATAAGTATGATACTCAATAAATTATATGATTTATGTGTACCATGAGCTTTGTTGATTAGTGAAAAACTCTATGTGGTAGATAAGAGAGTCATTATTGAATTTTAAATTAGAGGTTGACTTCCTCATGTGAATGAAAAATTATGAATCATGAAGTTTTTGATGAGGGTGAAAGAGAGAAGATGATGATGCAAGAGAATCATATATAACATTTTATTCTTGTGGGATTGATTAAATATTAATTAATGAAAATTATTTGGAAAGAGTCATATAAAATTTTTGATATATGAATATATTTTCACATTTTAATTGATAATCACCACTAACTTGATGACATATGAGTTTTTAATTTCCTAAGGCATGTAAATATGAGATGTATAAATTGATGGTTGCTTGCATCCCTAAGATGAGGGATTCATATTCAACCATGTTATTAGTGGTGTCAAATTTTAATAAAAAAAACTAAAGGTATGATCTTATCATCGGGGTTGGCTAATACAAAACTTGCCCCAACTCCTTGAAGACATTTGGCACCATCAAAATGAAGCATCAAATATTTTTTAAGGTTTTACATTTGGCACCATGGGGGTTAGATATTTTTGAAGTCTATGTTTGTACAATATATTTGTAATTATTAAGAGGCAATTTGAACTAGATAGGTACACCAAGTCTTTAGATTCGTTAAATAATGATACTTAATTCTTCATCATTACCTTTTGATTCTCCACCTACATTATCTCTCATAAAGTGCCACATGAGCCAAGGTGAGGATTGATTCACTGACAAGTGAACCCAAAGTAATTATTTGTATCTATAAACTCTTTTATTTGGTTTATATTTATATACTAGTGTAGTATATTTTTCTTTTCTTCTCCATGTTTATCTTAGCTTATATTAACTTTGCATGCTAATATATCCCTAGTTGCATACCTCATGGACACAACCCTTAATTTATATACCTTTTAGTTATGACCTAATGTAATTTATCTATATTTATCTTTCCATTTTAACATCTTGTATTTAGGTTTTATTTGTTCAATAGTTCTTTATATAGGCTTCATAATTATATCTTTGATTTTACCTTTTACAATTTTTTTTGTATAGCCTCTATCCCATTTTGTGGCATGGATAATTATATGTATGTTGGATCTAGTATAGTCTTATTAATTTATTTATATTAGAGGATATTTATATTTTTTACCATATTTTTCCTACATACATTATATTTAACCCAACATGAATCTTATTACACTGATATGTTGATCTTTTTATGTTTTTTCTCTTTTTATCTTTTTATCTATCTTAATTCTTCAAGCATTCCTTGTTTTCCAAATTTATTTTCCTATAACATCCTTATATTATATTTTTACATTAATAATATAGACTTCCTTTATGAAAAAATTGAATATGACCAAGGCTTTCAAGGTTTCTAAGGATATCAGAATCTTAATGCTATGTTCGTGACTGACACTAGTAAGAATTTTCAAAATCCTTCTAAATACCATTATTCCATTTTCTAGGAACATCCTTCTAATGATTTTAACAAAATATTTAGGGCTATAAATCAATCATGTGATAAATTTGATTTTGAAGGTGAAGCTAAATATTTTTCAAATTACACCCATGATATGAATGTCTACCTTAAATAAAATCTTGAACATGTAAGAAAATACCTTGCATAAATTCATGCCCTTGTGTTGGCTATTTTATTTGAAACCTCACCTAAACATAGTTTTAATTTAGGACATGGGGTAATTTATTATGAAACCTCATTCAATCCTTACTCTTACACTATACTTACCATAGTGGTGAGTATTACCATCCCTACTTATAGTTATCTAACTCAAAATGATAATTTCAACACTAATGCTAATAATTATTCTAGTGTTACCCAAGCTTATCACTCTAGTAAACATGTGACTAAAGCATCTAAGTCAATAAAAATCACCTAACACACATATAGTGCTACCCAAGATTCTCACCCTAGTCAATGTTTGACTCAAGTAATTAAAGTTGATCAAAAATTGCCCGACACTACTCAATTGATGACGTAAGTTTTGAACCAAATGGATCATATTTAATCTAATCGATAAAAATAGTTCATGAAAATTTAACGTAAACTCATGAAAATTAATAATAAACTTCAAAAAATCTAGTGTGTAATGCCTAATCAATGTGCCTTGAACACCCCACCTTAAGGATCATCTTGGGAACTTTATCCCTTAACCTCTAATTCATAACAAATTCATTTAGCACCTTCAAAATTAACCCTTAGTATCTCATATTAAAACCATATAAATTTGTGGAATCACTCCCACCATCACTTAATATATATTTATTGATCCCATTTTGCACATTAAATAATTTTTCAGTCTCTATAAATAATGACTCAAAATTAACACCTTTATAGGTACCAAAATACCTACCAAAACCATAATTAGTGATGCTTTATAATGGTATAATCAAAATAATCTTAGCTCTATCATTGAATTAAAAGGCTTAGTGAATGCATTAGTCCAAAAATTCTAATATCATGACTTACAAAAGTAACTTATGTAACTTTGTTAATTTCAAGAAAGCAAATAATGAGACAACATGACTTCATTAAATGCTACAAATCCTTAGATAAAAAATCCATGCATAAAATGTTTGAATACAACCTATAAAATTTTTTCACAACTATCATAAAATCAAAACTCTAGTACATATTTAGGTCCATATCTCTTAAATCATTGGAAGAAGCACTCAATCAAGCTAAAATACAAGACCAACACGTGAGATAAATTGAGGTTCCTCGACTTAAGAAACCCAATATAATGCTCATGAGACCTAAGACCAAGCTTGTGATAGATGATGGTTTTAGTTACACTTATGATCATATCCATGATTTTAAGATGACCATTCTTTACATCATGCTCAATGATTATTAGAATGCATCCCTTTTCTATCTAGTTGTGGGAAACCATTTTCAACCACCATCTTCTTCCAATAAAAAAATTAAAAACATCGATATTCATAAATATATTAGCCTTGATGAGATTAGGAGAAAACTTCCTAGACTAAAACCTAAATAATTTGATGATTTGTGTCTTAAACCTCAATGGTCTTTCTTTTGAGCACAACAAAACCTAGGTCCTTCTCCCTTTGGGTTTATTATTTCCTTCTTAGGACTTTAAAATTATGAATTAGGGTTTCATATATGATATCTCATTTCCCCTTATTCATATAAATAAATCATGGATATATATATTTTATATTTTCATATTCAATCTATGATTGTAACAATTATGTCCATTTTCATAAATATGTAATATGTTTCCAAATCATGTAATGAAATGGGTCAAATTTATGTGTAATAAAACTAAATATGAAATTAATAAATTATAATCCCTAACTCTCCTTAGTAACACATATTATCTAAACATAAAATTTGAGATGCTTTCAATTACCACTTCACATCAAATTGCATGTGTGATCCATTTCTTTCCTACTCCCCATAGACCTCAAGGTAGTAATAGACACCATCTTACCCCCATTATTCACCTTATTCTTATATTGAATTTTTTGTTCATGTTATCACAACATGAAAAGTTAGGGTTCCCCATCATGTGCAACAAAATAAAGGTATTAAAAATTCCCCTCCTAATCTTGTTCCACCTCCTAGAGTGTCAATTAGTAGAATAAAATAGTATGATATCATTTATCAATTTAATAATACTCCATCTAATATCTAGACATAAAATATTTTCTCAAGAATTCCACTATCTATAATGACATTTTATATATAGCATTGCATGATACAACCTTACTAGATGATGTGGAACCTACTTACGTCATATCCATTATTAATACATGAAAGTTTAGTGAAGAAATTATTTCTTTTGAGAAATAAAATTTTCCTACTCCACACACAATAAATCAAAATCTCCCTTTGTTAATTCAAGTGTGAATATTAAATAATTAGGTCAAGTGTGATCTAGTAGATAATGAATTTATAACATCACATTTATATAGACATTGGGTTACAATATGTAGTTTATTCATAAATTTGATAAAAATATCATATATTTTGAAATATTCCTCACCAAGTGCTAGGATCAATTACTTTAGATGTGATAGTGGCCCATAAAATGTTAACTACTATTATTCATGTGATTCCAAATCATTTGCATTGTAACCTACTCTTAGGTAGACCATGGATTCATGTAACGGAAGTAGTTTCATCTACACTACATAAATTCCTAAAAACAAATCCATGGAGGATGTATACATACATGTATAACAAATAATCAACCGTTTAAATATTTTAAATAGTATAACCTAATGCGGATTGTACTCTATAATTTGATATTGTGTATTCATTTTGTTGACCACTTTTGCCTCAGGCTAAAATGGGTCAACCCCCTATAGTCATAATATTGTATAAGGTATTTTTATAATGACATAGGGTATGTTGTATCTCATTTGATGTCATTTCATATGTGATTCTAGTCTTGGTCATGGTCCAGTTCAATCCTTATGCTTTTTGATATCTTAGGGGTCATTTTAGGGTCATATATATAAGTGAAAATTCTTCATAGTGATTAATGTAGTTAAATCATGGAAATTTTTTTATTATGCATCAAGGAATTCATCCGAGCTTTCAAAGACCAAGAAATATCTCAATAACAAGCTTTGTAAAGCTAGACTGTCATTAGGATGTCACATGGAAACTAGAATGGAATAGCTTTCTTGTGTATTTTATAAATATTATTAGAAAGCCTCACATGACCATAAAAACATGCATGATTAATTTCCTTAGTGCTAAGATCATGATCTATAATTTTCATATCTTGATGAGTCTTTTATCTCGAGATCTAAGCCTTCCAAGTTCATCTCACCAAGTTTAAGGAACCAAAGGATGCCATCTAGAAATGAGTGAACCAGATCATATGTACATTTTTATCTTCACTAAAGAATCCTCATGAGCTAAAGTATTGTATAACCATGTAATTATTTATGCCAAGAATATGCTCTACAATTTTCATGACCATGTGAGCTTTTTGGCTCAAGTTATGAAGCTTTAAAGTTGAGACAATAGAGTAAGATATTTGTGTAAATTTCAAAATAAATATTAAGCAAAACAAAACCTTTTGAGATTTAATTTTATGGTTGCATGAACATCAATGATGGTCACATGAAAATCATTAGATGGGAGTGATGACATCAAATTTAAACTCATGAAATAACCATTAGTTTTCAAATAGTGGGTCCCAATAAATCTAATAGTTCACATTACATCACACATCTTGATCCAATGGTATGAGATGACTCAAAAGGTTAAATATCTTCATAGGTCACTACATGGCACAAGTGTTGACACTGATAGACTAATAGCAAGATCTTGAAATCAATATGTGATTGACACATGGTATAAGCTTAGATAGAGTTGACAAGGTCAAGGGAAAGATAAATTACTTATGATCATTCATACTAATTAGGATCAATAGTGTGAGATGGGTCAATATATCAACAATTTGAGTCATATATCGATGACCAATGAAATTAAAGGTTAAGAAGCTATGGAACTTCATGAAGATCAAACACATGACCAAATTTGAACCAGGGCAAGCTTTCATGGATCATTTATCTACCATTATAGATAAATAAAATACCATTAAATAGACACAATGATGTATCTAAGGCAATCAATAATATAAAAGAATGCCATTAAGGCTAAATATGGACCCCTAGTTTGTAGACGTGTGGCATGTAGGATTTGTTCTAATACTATATTTATGATTCTAAAAGGGACCTATGCATATGGTGAATTCCTATCTCTTACAAGGATATAATGGGTCTATTTATACCTATTTGGATCCAAAAAATGGACTTCTCTGTTCCCTCTTCTCTCTCTCAAGTGTTATAAGTAGCTGCCATTTTGGCCTTTATAAGAGACCACACCATGCACAAAAAAGCCCTGCTAGACTGATGTCATATTTTATCTTTAAACATTAATGCAAGTTTCTTTATGAGTTCTCAAATAATTATCTAAGTCTAAAATTTATTTATGGTGATGAGAAGTGATAATTCTCTATCCTTCCTTCCCTTATCCTTTCATATTTGAGCAAGAGTTCCTAGTCTAATAGGTCACATAGAGTGTAGTCTAGTGTGTTAATATTTATGAGTGTGCAATTATCCTTGAAGTGTGAAATATTTCCTCTAGTTCATTTTCCTTGTGTTTCTATTCACATCTCACCTCTATATTGAAATACTCATGTTAGAAACCATTAAGACTTAGAGACTAGTTTGTGTGCCTTGTTTCATCATGGTATAAATATGATGGTCATATGGAAGACATTTTGGTACATCACCTCCTTTATATTAGGTTCAATTCATGTATTATCTAACTCTTTTCCCCATAATTAATCAATATTTAAAGTGATAATCATTGCACGATACATTCAAGGAGATAGCCCTTAAATATAGAGGCTCATTTACAATATAGGTACACCCACATACCTAGAAATGTTTCCATGTTGCCCAAATCTATAAAAAAAATATTGAAAAATTTATTCTAGGGTGCAATATTTGGTGACAACATTTCTTGCACACCTAGTGGGACACATTATCTTCAAGACAACTTGTCAAGGTGAATGTTAGTCTTAACAACATTAACTATAAATTGGTGTGATATTCAACATTGTGTGACTCCTTCATGGTAAATCTAGTATAAGGCCATTTTTTTTATTATAAATATTCCATCATAATTCATGGTTCTTATTAGGTCATCCTCTTTTATAAGATCCAATCCTATTAACCCACCCATTTAGCCTAAAATTCCTCTTGCAAATCAATATCCATAGCCTAATCTACCCTTTGAAGAATGAGTAGATTTTTCTAGAGAGGAAGTGGTTGAAGAGGCTAAATAAGTTGAAGATGTTGAATAAGAAGACATGGATAGACCTCATGCTTTCCCTACCTTCAATACTGATAATCCAATTCAACTTCATGCATATGTTGTCATTCTTCCTAACGTCATAAAATGTGTGCCCACATTCAATGGTGAGAGTCATATCATACCTAGTGAGCACATTAGAGATGTTTTTAACTTTTTTAGTTTGAAAAATACTATTTGAGAGAACATTTCCATTAAAATCCTTGCCATGTCCCTTAAAGGGAAGGCTCTTGATTGGTATAGGAATATAAAATGTGGATGCATCACAACATGGGATGAGTTTAGAGTGTTGTTGACTTCCAGATTTAGAAATGAAAGTGACCATGCTTCTCTCATACATCAACTCAATGTGCTAAATAAGGGACCTAAATTAATAATTCATGAATTCAAAAAAATGTTTTATAAGACTTGGAATATATTACCTCCTCTTATTAGACCACCTCTTAGTTTTATGTTCCTTACTTACTTTAAGGCCATTGGGATTGAAATTATTGTCATGCTTCAATCTATGGGAGATTCCACTCTCCTTAAAGCATATGATTTTGATTCCAAAGTTGAGAATAGTCTCATAATTTATATAATATTTCCTCTTAAGGTGTCTATACCTCCTTTGTCTCATAATTTTGATATCACTCTATAAGTGGCTCAAGTTCCTAATGTCAGTACCAAAACTAAGGTTGCTCTTAAGTAGGCAAAATATGATGCTTATTAGAAAGCAAAGTTCATAGCCTTAGATGATCAGAATAGGAAATCTAATATACAACAAGGTTACTATCATAATCCTTACATCTATCAACAACAATATGTAAGAGTAAGAGGCTAATGGTAGCCTAATCCTAACAATCCTACTAACTCATAAAATCCTATCTCTGCCATCAATGCAAGGGAGATGGTACCAGTTCATAGCAATTTGGTGTAGGGAAAATATTGTAATCAAGACTAATTCATGTATGATAATGAGAATGGAGAGTAATATATGTTGGATCAAGGTGTAGTTACTCCCATCCTATCAAATTAAGATGAAGTGATTATGCAAGTTAATGATGATTGGCAACCTCAAGGAGAGATTGTCACCAATTTCTTGGTTGAAGAAACTTTTGTGCTCAATCAAGGAGCCTCTATTTAAAAAAATATAAGGGTGAAGATGAAGGATCTTAGAGGTGAAATAAACATTCACATAGGCTCATCCAATCCTATTGCAAGGCAACAAGACATGGTTACAAGTGTGACAATTACAAAAACTTCTACATCTCCATCAAGTTAAAATATGGTAAGGTTTACTCCTATTCCTCAAATTATAAGTAATTGTGTGCCTAAAAGAGCCCAAGATAAAGAATTTATGGATTATTTAAACATTGTAAATTATTTGAAGAACACTAAAACATCCATTTATGGTTGTGATTTTCTTCATATGCCTGGTCAAAAAGAACTCCTACAAAAGTAATTATCTATTATCCCTGCTAGTGTCTCACCCTCAAATCAAAGTCATGGCCATGTCGATCTTGAAAATTATCCCAATACCATTGTTGAGACATGCACTATGGATGAAAAACCTCCACAATTTTACCTCACCCTCATTATAGGTGATAAGTTGGTACACAATTGCATAGTCGATAGTGAAGCTTCTATTTATGTCATGCCCAAAGTTGTAGCTGATAAGTTGGGCCTAAAATATGAGCCACATAGTAAAGGGGTCCTTAAATTATATGTAACACCTACCAAGATAATAAGATAGATAAAATTATTGAATTTTTTCTTGCATGATTGTTTTAGTTTTCTTATCTTGCAAAACATAGTTATGGTTGATTTTTCAACCCATTTTACAATCTGCCTATCAAGGAACTTCACAGCCAAGATACATGGTTATCTCTCAACTGACTAGTCTTTCTTAGCCTTTAGAATAATATATGGGTCCAGGGTGATAATTAGGACATAAACTCTTGTAAGGTTTCATACTGAACCTTACATTGAGACAACTTCTAATTTGAATTATGTTGTTCATGAAGAAAAGGATTCTATTCTATATGATGGCACTTCCTTCAAGATTGAGAGGATTATAGATTTATTTTTTGATGAATATGGTACTAAAACTTGTGATCATTATCACTATTCTCTCATGGAGGAAAATAATCTAGGATTATCTTGTATACATGAAGGAGTACGGACACCTCTACTTACCAAGGAAGAGGGTGAAGATGATGAGCCATGGAAAATATTTTTTGATGGTTTAAGAAGTAAAGTTGGTGTAGGGTCTGGTGTTATGTTGGTATCCTTATCTAAACATTAATATTATGATTTATACATATTTTATTTTATTTTTAATTATAATTTAGCTGAGTATGAATGTTTAATTCATGGCCTTTAATGGGCAAGGAGAAAATGAATCAAGAACTTACAAGTATATGGAGACAATGAATTGGTTGTGCATCAAGTGTGGAATATGGTTGCTACCAATAACCCTTTGATTAATTCATATAGTCATAGGTTATGGTATTTTCTTGAAGACTTCAATGCATTCAATATTCAATCAGTCCCAAGGGAGAATAATACTCATGTTGATAGACTAGCTGCCATAGGAACCTAATTTGATACTCCAACTGTCATAAAAAAGAAGGGAAAATAGTCTCATATTAAGATCATTATCAGACTTATATACTTGATAATGAAGTTTCTTGGTAGGTTTTTGATAGTGATAAACACATTTCATGCTTATTGAAAAATGAGGTTGAGTTTTCTTTAAGGAATCAAAGGAAGCTCTAAGAATAATTAGGTGATCAAATTATACAACTAAGAACCAATAAGATACCTAAGGGTTTGGTGACCTTATAAAGTATCTTCAATGAAAATGATCAAAAGAAGGAGAAAGTGAGTATGTCTACAAAAGAGGATAATTATGAAAGGGTCTTGATCTTCAAGGATAAACTCCTCAAACTAGGTAAGGTATTTCTACATTAAAGAAGTAAGCATTCATTAAGCTATGCAGAGAGTTTCATGATATTTTTGTGTAGTCATATAAAATGTGAAAATTAGTAGCTTGAGTGTGGATTGTGGAACCAAACCCATAGGTCCCTCTTGCATGCTCTTGTAACCCTTCTAAACACCTTTTTACTTATTCCTAATCATTCATAGACTTTCAAAACCTGATTCTAGCTCAACCAGGATATATTTATTATGATAATTCCATCCCCCTAGGTCCTACACCTATAGGACAATAGCATCCAATTTGGACTATAAAGTCGAACCCTAGGGTGTCCATTTTTGGTGCTCTTGTCCAATTGCATTTTTAGCTCCAATGGTCACTTCCTTCTGGTCCCTATCCTTCTTCATGCTAGCTTTAATGTGAATACATTTGACCCATAACCAATAAATCTCTATAAAATCCCATTAAAAGGTCATTTAGAAGGGGCTAAAAAATATAACAAAAATAAGCAAGACCATTAAGGTAAACCTCCCTATTCTCTACATACAACCTTCCAATACATCTACAAGTACATCTAAATCTACACACCAGTCCCTAGCCACCTTAATCACATCTAGTTTATCATTTTTGCATCTTCATAACACTATTTCACAAAGCACATCAAGTGGGAGAACTACATATGGATTGATACCTCTTTGGAGTATTGGTATGTAGGCAACATACCCACACAAGGGGTGTGGATACACATTCAGTGCATCTTACACACACTAAAACCCACCTTCTTTATCAAGATTAATCAAATCATAATGAAGTATAGGGTTTAAATAATAAATCATCTCTACAAGGAGTTATGTAGACCTTCAACAATCAAAATTTCATAAGTAGGCTCACACAGGGACTATGAACAAAACCCAAAAAAATTAGGTCTTTGGGATAATAACAGTAGAAGAGGAATATAGAATCAAACCCCAGGGTGTCCTATTTTAGTGTTCCTATCATTTCATAGAATAAATTATAGATGTTAATTTGTGATACTATCCCAATCTTGCATAGTAAATTCTAGACCATGTCTTAGCTATTTCATCTAATTTTTAGATAAGTCTTATTTTCTTCATATTTATTACTATTTATAGAAAGGTTAAAAAATAGTTAAATTATACAAATCAGTTGCCAAATTATTACATTATTATTTACTAGTTTAGTTGACTCAAATTCTTAACTAAATTAGGAATAAGACTCCAATATTTCTAAAATAGTTAAATCATTTGGTGAACCCGACTTACTTCATTTGCACATAAAAACCCTAGAAACCCTAGGGTCAATTACTTGATGATTTTTCCAATAATTTTCTAATTTTTCTTATATATTTAAATAAAAAATTCACATTTAATTTTTAAATTTACATTAGTAATTTAAAAAATAATTTATTCAAAACCCTAATTTAATTTATTAGGTCCTTTTATGCACAAAAATCCTAGAAACCCTAGGAAAAAATTCTTGCTATTTTAGAAACATTTTTTTATTTTTTTACTTACATATTTAAATAAAAAAATTCACATTAAATTTTAATATTCCATATATATATATATATATATATATATATATATATATATATATATATATATATATATATATATATATATATATATATATATATATATATATATATATATATGTATGTATGTATGTATGTATGTATGTATGTATGTATGTATGTATGTATGTATGTATGTATGTATGTATGTATGTATATATATGTATGTATGTATGTATGTATATATATATATATATATATATATATGTATATATGTATACATACATATATATATATACATACATATATATATACATATACATATACATATATGCATATATATATATACATATACATACATATATATATATATATATATATATATATATATATATATATATATATATATATATATATATATATATATATATATATATATATATACTCATCCAAACCCTAGTTGCATATACTAGGTCCCTTTAAATTGGTTTTTTTCCAATATTTTTCTAATTTTTTACCTACATATTTAAATAAGAAATTCACTTTGATTTTTAAAATTCTATAATAATTTTAAACAAATCATTTTTCTAAGCCCTAGTTGAACTTACTAGGTCCCTTTACTTCTTGAGGTATCACCTTACATGTTTGTGAGCTTTGTATCCTTTTATGCATATTCTAGTTCCTTGTTTAGATTATATTTGTTTAATTTTTTCTTCTATTATTCAAGTTTTTTTTCCTTATGCCACCTAAGCTCCTTGCATCTCTTCCTTTGAGATGAAGTGAAATACTTAGTAGTAACCATCCTGAATTCACCCAAATTCCTTCAACTTGATCATATATTATAGTCATATAATATGCAAAAAATGGCAACTTGAGAATCATTAATGACACCCAATCCTTAGATCTCTCTTAATAAATTTAACCCTCTCAGGGTTATTTTCACTAATTCTTAGTCATCTATATCCCTCTATACCTAATCCTAACTAAGCCAAAACCCTTTTTTCATGACTAATCCATTCTCGCAGGTCTCATATGCTCAGGACAATAGCACCAAAGTTGGACTATAGTGATAGACCCTAGGGTGTCCCCTTTCCAGCTCTCTTGTCCAATCATAATTTGAGCCTAGATTACCATTTTTCTCTAATTCCTCTTTTTCATTATGTCAGCCTATTTGGGTTCCATCTAACCCATGACCAAGAGATCCATGTAAAATCTCATTCAAAGATCATTTGTAGATGGTTATAAAATATCACTCAAACAAGCAACAATACAAGTAAAACCACTCAAGCAATCTTCCCTATTCTCTACATACAGCTAGCCTATACACTTTTAATTGAATTCAAGTCCTTACACCAGCCCCTAGTCATCTCAAGTACACCCAAATTTTGTATTTATTGCATTTTCATTAACTATTACATCAAGCACTCTTAAAGGAAGAACTATGTATGGCTTGATCCCACCTTAAATTTTGGTATGTAGGCAACATGCCCACATACAAGATGTGAAGCACATCTAGTGCATCTTATACACACTGACCCTTTTTTCCTATTGCCAAAGTTTCTATTTAAGTTCATAAAAGACAAAAACATATAAAATCAACTCTATATGGATTTTGGTTGATAGTGAGGCTTCAAAATTTAGTACATAGTCTCACACTGACCAAGAAAATAAAACCCAAAAAACTTAGATCCTTACGACTATAACATCGAAGCCCAGGGTGTCTAGTTTCAATGCTCCTATCCAATCAAAAAATAAAATTTAGAATATTGTTTATGATAATGTCTTAGGCCTGAACACAAATTTCTAGACACTGTCTCAGTCATATCAACATAAAATAAGATAAGTTTAATTTTCTCTCTCACTATTATTTTTAGAAAAGGTCAAATTGTAATTAAAATTCATAAATTAGTAGCTTAATTATTGTATATTTATTTACTAATTTTACTACTCAACCCCTTTTATTATTTATTAATTAAAAATTAATTTCTCCAAAAAAATAATATTTGGTGAACCCGACTTTGAATTATGCATAAAAACCCTAGAAACCCTAGGGTAAATTCCTAGCTGATTTTTCCAATAAATTTATAATTTTTTTCTTAAATATTTAAAGAAAAAATTAATCCCAAATTTTAAAATTTAGTAGTAAATTTTAAAATTTAGAAGTAAATTTTAAAATTTAGTAGTAAATTTTAAAATTTAGTAGTAAATTTCAAAATAATTTTATTTCAAACCCTAGTTGCATACACTACGTCCCATTAATATTCCAATATTAATCCAATACTTTCTTGATTTTTTGCTTGCATATCTAAATTAGAAGTTTGATTCAAATTCCCAAATTCAATAGTAATTTCAAAAATAGTTCTATTTCAAACCCTAGTTGCATACAATAGGTCCCAATAATTTTCTAATCATTTTTTAAATTTTTTAGTTACATATTAAAATAAAAAAATCACTTCAAATTTCAAAAAGTCATAGTGATTTCAAAAAAAAAATCCTTAAAACCCTAGTTACATCTACTAGGTCCCATTAAATTGAACACTTCCCCATAAATTTCTAAATTTTTACTTACATACTTAACTAAAAAATTCAATTTCAATTTCCAAAATTCATAGTATTTTGCAAAAATATTATTGTCAAAACTCTAGTTGCATGTACTAGCTCATATTTTACATCTTGAGGTATCACCTTATATGTTTGGAAGCTTTGTATCCTTTCTATGCATATTATAGTTCCTTGTTTAGATTATATCAGTTTAATCTTTTCTACTATTATCCAACTTGTCTTTTTTATGCCACCTAAGTTCCTTGCTTCTCTTCCTTCAAGATGAAGTAAAAGAATTAGTGGCAACCCTATTGAATTCAACCAAATCCTTTCAACTCGACCATATACCATGGATATATAACCAACTCAGTTTCTTGTTATAGATTATACACATCTAGATTACACCAATTTCAATGAGGATAACTTTGACAAAGAATAATATGAGAATATCAATGATTATACAAACACCAATGTTCATGCTCCACCACATTAGACTCTTGATCATATGAAACTAGGCCATTAGAATCTTGATTATATAACTAAAACTAATGGAAAAATTAAAACTAGTGGATAAAATAAAACTAGTGACTGAAAAGTAGATAATGGCTCTAAAGTGGGGAGTGGTAACTTATATGGAACTCCTCTAATTGTAATAACCTGATTAACGTGAATGAATTTCATGCATCTATGAATTATAGAAGGTACTGCTTTGAGTTTTTGAATCCATGGTCGACCAAGTAACATATAAAAAACTCTTGCATTGAGAATTATAATGAATGGTGTGGCCACATGTGTAGGACCAACCTATAGAGAAAGTACTATCTCTCCCAATGAACTCTGTATATGCCCAATGAAACCACTAATAACTATGTCTATCAGAGTGATATCTTGATCTAAATAATATAATTTTTATAGGAGTGTCAAGGTGAACATGTTGAGATTGAAACCATTATTAATAATAACATCGTGAATACGTTGATTATGAATGTGAGCTCTGATAAAGAGTGCATGATAATTTGAATCATCCTCAATGATCTCCTACTCTAAGGAGATACAAGGTCTAGCTAGAACTCTATAACTATATACACCAATCATGTTTCTCAAAGGATGTAACTCAATTGAAGATGCCTTGTATGCATCTAGTGGTAGATGTGCATGATATACATGGTGAACCCCTGATGTGTTCCTTGTATCCTATTTTGAATGCTATGGAAATGGATCTAAGAATATTTTCAATGCTTTATCCCATGTTTTATTTGTTAATGGAGGCTCAACTAAAGTGCCAAAATCAATAGTGTTTGAATCTATTAGGTCTTATATTTTGTGCTTTAAACTGATGCATCTATTTGTCATATGACCTAGTGCCCTATGGTAGTTACAAAATACATGCTAATCATATCCCATTGATCATGATAAGAATAACAATTTATCCCAATTGATTCAATACCCTCTCTTCATGAATAATTCATCCCCCCAAGTTCCATCTACTTAGGATAATAAGACCAAAGTTGGACTATAACATTGGACCCTAGGGTGTCCCCTTTTCCAATGCTCCTGTCTAATCATAATTTGAGCCCAAATTACCATTTTCCCTTGATTCCTCTTGTTCACTATGTTAGCTTAGTCTGGTTCTATCTAACTCATGAACAATAGATCCATATGAAATCCCATTAAAATATCATTTGGAGAGGGTTGGTAAATATCACTCAAGCAAGCACTTGATCACACAAGAAATCTTTCTTATTCTCTACATACAACCAACCTATACACTTTCAATCCAATTCAAGTCCTTACACCAGCCCCTAGTCATCTCAAGCACACCCAATTTTTGCATTTATTGCATTTTCATTCACTATTTCACCAATCAATCTTAAATGGAGAACTACATATGGCTTGATCCCTCCTTTGAATATTGGTATGTAGGCAGTGTTCCTACACATAGGGTGTGAAACACGTCTAGTGCATCTTACACAAACTAACCCATTTTTTCTATTGCCAAAATTTATATTCAAGTGAATAAAAGACATAGACATAAAAAATCATCTCTACAAGGAGTTATATCAATAGCGAGGATCCAAAATTTGGACATAGGCTCACACTAACCAGGCAAACAAAACCAAAAAACTTAAATCCTCAAGACAACAACATTAGGGAAGGACTATAACACCAGAGCCTGGGTGTCCAATTTCAACACTCCTATCCAATTAAGAAATGAAGTTTAGAATCTTATATGTAATAGTGTCCCATACTTGCATACAAATTTCTAGACCTTGTCTTAATCAGATCAGCACATAATAAGATAAGTTTTATTCTCTCTCTCTCACTACTATTTTTAGAAAAGGTCAAATTGTAATTAAATTTCATAAATTAGTAGCTTAATTATTATCTATTTATTTACCAATTTTACTAATCACACCCTTTTATTATTTAGTAATTAAACACTAATTTTCCAAAAAATAATAAATCATATACCATGGATAAATAACCAGCTTAGGTTCCTGCTATAGATCCTACACATCCAGATCACACCAATTTCCATGAGGATAATTTTGACAATGAGTAGTATGAGAATAATTTATTTTTGTTTACTTGTACATAGTTTCTTAGTTTTTATTTTACATAGTCTCCTCATGATTTATTGTACATATCTTATATATCAAAAATCCAAAAACATTCAAATATATCAAAAATCTAAAAACATTCAAATAATTCAAAATTACCAAAAACATTTCAATTGTTTGCATTATCCATGATTTAAATTTATAATACTATGATAGACTTACATTTTTATGTTCTATTCTATTATTTTTCTATCTATCTACTGTTAGTAATTTGACCTGTCAATGTCAAATTACTACCCCTGTCATATGAAACTTTCCTAAAATTAGTCATTACCCCTTTACAATTGGTTAAAATAAGGAATTTTGGCCTAAAAACACTAATTTTGGTTAAAAAAATCAAAAATAAAGAGTAAATGGGTCATTTTATTTTGAAAATAGTATTTTCAAGTTCAAATATATAGACAATCCATTCACAAGGATCAATTTTGAGAGAAAATTGAGGTTTTTGGGAGCTATAAGTGGTTTCAAGACCTAAAATTTAGTAAAAAGGATCATCATGATTTGAATAATCTTATTAAAAAAATTAATGGTCATTGGATGAGTGTAAATACTTTTTATTTTGTGATAGTCGTCAGCATGTCTGTTGGAGATCACGATTAGAGCAAGCATCATTCTGGAGTGCTATAGAGGTTTACAAGACCAAGTAAAAGTTTTAAGAGTATGGGATGATGTTATTAAATCATAATAAGACCTTTAAATAGAGTAAAAACTCCATATTTTAAGTAAACCATGTTTATACAAGATTTTGCAAGCGAATAACATATAGGCCAAAAAGGGGTTTTTTGAATTTTCAAGAAAAATGTGCTTTAAAAGTGTTTTTATAGAATTTTAAATACCCAATGATTATTTTTTTTATTCATTGAGAAGTAGGTGAATATTTATTTTTATTTTGGTGAATTTTTTATTTTTTTGCAGTTTTAGACACCCTTTCTATCCTCCTATTTAGAGGCTTGTATCTTTCATCACATGTGGAGTTTAGATGAATGGTATTAGTATGTTTTGAGTAAACATATTTTATTATAATTTATTAATAATTTATATCATTTTATGGGCTTTTATTTATGAACAATCATTAAGAGTGTAGGTAACCCAGAATGGAGTCAAAACCCCACAAGTAAATTTCTCCATGTGATAACTTTTCATATATTTTCCATGGGAACCCAATATTTTAAAGGATGTTATGGGGGTAATTTTTATATACATAAATTTAAATATTTTTGGATTTTGAGGTCTTTAATTCATGAACCATCATTTTGAAGATTCAGTTTCAAAGCCCTCTTAAACCCTCTTAAAACTAGTTTTAATAAAAATTTATTTTATTGCCATAAAATCACCATGAATCAACCTTAAAAATTTTAAAACATAAATTATACTTAGATATGATTCTATAAATGTCAATTTTATGCATGGATATGTAAGGATGAGGTTAGAAATAATGTTTTTTGTGAAAAAAAGCATGCAAAATTAAGTACAAAATATTTAAATGAAATATAATAAATGGATATAAAATAATAATACTTTTTATTCATAATAAAATCTTAATTTGGTTATAAATCATCCTATAAGTTTCCAAAATAGCTTGATCAAAATGGCTAGTCTGTAAGAAAACAGAGCAAAATAGGCCTAGTCAACCTTGTTGACTGAATGGTGAGTGTTTTCTCATCAAAATAAAATATCTTGTGATGATAAAAAATTTCTAGGTATTTTTAATTTTTTTTTAGGTTTCATGGCATATTTTTTCATGTTTAATGGATTTTAAATTCATGGATTGGCTTTTAGGCCTATTTGGTCTAATACGCCTAGTTGGTCAAATGGTCAACTTACAGAATGGCATTAAAAATCTATCAAATGAATTAATTTTGGAGTTAAAACATGAAATATATATTTTTTAAGTGGATATATCATTCTCAAGTCAATCCACAAGTTCCAATTCATGCAATTTGAGTTCAAGTTGAGTTAATTAGTCCTTAATGATCAAATCTCTTCAATTGACTTTTGACTAGATCATGCTTTCCATGCAAGGAGGGACTTTCTTATGTTTCAAAACATGTTAAAGTACCCAAATGGAGTTCCATTTTGGATTTTGGCATGGAATTTCATTCATAAAATATTTTTTACTTGTCCATGGAACCCACCACTTTCCTTCCATGCCAAAATTTAAAGATTATGCAAATTTTTATAAAGTTTGGGGATTTTGATTATTTATTTTAGTATTATAAAAGGATTAGGTCTTGAGTTAACTAAACAAGACTAATAATTATCTAAAATCAATACCAATTTTAATTTATGTTATTTTTAAACATATATATTGATTTTTTCAATCCATTATTCAATAATTCCTGAAGCAGAGAAGAAATTATAATTGAAACCATTTTTATCAAATAAAGAAGATTTTTTACATATGTTTTTTGGATCAGAATAGAGTGTAATTTGATTATGTACTAGAATACAAGTGTAATCAACTTTCCCTTTTTTCAGGTCCTTTCTACACCTACTATGAAAATCTCATCCTCTATAGGGCATTTGAAGAGATATGATTTAAATTTGCTTTGCAAGCTTCTTTTCGACCCTCTTTTGAAACACTGATGCTCAAGATTGAATGCATAGTTTTCTTTAGATTCATATGTGTATCTTATTCATTTTTAGAAATATTTTAGAGAATACCAATCATTCAGGTGCATCACCCTATTATATAGGTTTCCCATTTCAGTTATCTTCTCCCTTTTCATCTAAAAATTCAAAGTAGATTAGTGTTAATATTAGATATTAAGGGAACCAACCCTCTCTAAAGGTGCTTCTCAATAAAGTCATCCATACTCTAATAAAATCCAATTATATTAGCTAGAGAGAAGTTTTTCTTTGCACATCTTCAATTAAGGTGCTCTCCAAAATGATAACAACTTTTGGCATGCCCGGTGGGACTTTCATTCTACACACTAGCCTTTAAAAGCATTCAGAAGAATAATGCAACTTTCAAGCACTCAAATCTAGTTATGAACATCAGGTATCATTTGAATATTGATTACTTTCAATAATTCGTTTAATAATGGTCTCAAAAGGCTTGTTTTAGTATGGATTATAAAGTAAGTTAGTCAAGCATTAGTCCATAAATAAGAGGATTATAAAGAAATTTAGTCAAGAATTAGTCCATAAATAATGAAACATGCATAAAGAAATAACTAACCAAGCCTATCTATTCTTATGGGAATTACAAAGGATAACAAGAAATAAATGAAGGAAATCAACACCATATTACCTTCCCAAATTTATTCACCATACCCATGTGGCTCAAAAACATGTTCTCCCTTGATCAAGCATCTTTTTCTTTGTCAAAAATGGTGTCAAGCTCCTCAAATGCCTCAATAACACTCCATAAAACCTAGGCTCTTGATTCTAAATCACTAAACTAGCCTATCAATGAAGCTTGCAAGCAAAATCTATGATCAAATGCAAAGCCTTGTGGAAATAATTTAACATTATACATTTTCAATATTCAATCTTTGAAGATGTTTGAGCATAACAACCTTGCACCAAAATAGCTTAAAATTCACATCCATGGCCTCTCTATTTATATATTTTTGAGATTGGTCATGATCAACCATGACCATCCATCTCAAGATTTAGATGTGTGGCCATGGATAATCCTAATATTTAGAATTAAATCCATAATTATCTTCATAATGACCTTGGAAGAAGGGGCATTGAAGAGGCATGGGAGGCATTAACTAGGCATCGGTGACCCATAATCTTGATATTTATGGCATTTACAGCCTAGGGATGTCTTCTCAAGAAATGATGTCCCCTGATGATGAAATTAATAAGAATCAATTTTAAAAAATAAATATTCAACAACTCTCATGTAAAATCCATTTAAGCTCTTGATTTGGATTAATTAGCCTTTAAACAAGGTTAATCAATATTTTTGAAATTATTTGAAAATTTGCCCTCAATTAATCAAAATGGTCAGAAAGTCATATTATTGGGTCATAATTTAACTAGATAGGAAATAAATGTGTTAAATGTGTTGGAGTTGTATTTACATTTAGGATGTTACCAACACCAAACAATAAGGGTATGTGACATGTACCAATAAATTAGAAGAAAAGAGTGATCTAGAGCACTAAATGGTGAAATTGTCATTTTGACTTGAAATGATCTAATCAAAGATAGCTCTCCCATAAATGCATTTCCCTATTTAGGGATACTTTAACCTAAACTAGCACTTGTAAGTGACAAGTTTGAACCATTTAGGACATTTTATATATTTTGACCTAAAATTTATATTTGAGTGCAATTGAGTAAGACTGACAATTTTAACATAAATGGTGTTAGGAATTGGATGTCTATATTTTTCCCATATTTTAGAAGGTGTAGTAAGACATTCAAGTGAAGAAACATATTTTCAAAGAAAAGAGTTGTTGAGATGAAATTGGAACAGACCCATGATCTCCCCTTGACAGGACATACTAGGATGGAAGAGAAGGATGGACTCTTGAAAAGAGAGAGAAAGTAAGAGGTTAACCCATAGAATAGATCATATCTAGATAATCCAATACTTTCACACTTGATTACTTTCAATGATCAAAATATAATTATAATTATAATAAGCCTTAGAGATGGGGGGAATGGGAAAGATACAATCCATAAATGTAAGGGACACACTTTAAATGTACCTAATTTGAGAGTACAAGTTATGTGCTTATGGAATTGATCAATCTTGACACAAGTTTCACACTAAAATATTTCCATCATGGGATTTAATTTGGAGAGATTTCAATTAAATGAAAAGAGAGAATGTTCTAATTTAGGAAGGGAAGCACCACTAGAACAGGGTCTCTAAAGAGAATATTATAAGTATTCTAGTAGAGCAGATTTGATTGTGATAAAATATTTTTTCCCTAGTAGGGTGAATCTTGATCATTGATAAAGAATAAACAATGATTTGGCCCTTGTAGAGCTCATTTTATTAGATGTGGTTTAGATGTTGTGCCCTAACATGGGTAATTGGCAAGCAAAATAGCTTAAGGATATAATCGAAAAGAGAGATTAAAGTGAATGAGTGCAAACGTACATGTGATGGTGTAATGGCTTAGAAAGACATATAAAACCAAGCATATTAGAATGCACAAAGTGATGAGAGAGATGAAAAGAAGAATAGAGATAGCTAAGCTAACATCAATAGAAATTGAGTACTGCCTACATAGTTCCATAGACTCATATTCTAACATGAACTTCAGGCCAATGTAGTTCACCCAAGTTTGGGAGAGAATGGAATGAGGAATGATGAAAAATGACCAATAATTGATTATATTCACAATGTATGCAAAGAGATGCATGTCTAAGCATAAACTTGAGTACTAAAATACATGCTACCTAGAAGCCTAATTTCATATAATGAGCTTAGATTTTGCAAAGTGTTCTTCAAAATCGTTCATTGGAGCTTATGTTGACGCTAATATGTTGAAACCTAAGCATAAAAGTGCTTGATATAACAAAATAAATTAGGCATCATAAGTATGAATAACTTATAATGATATAAGATTCCAATTGCACTAAGCCAGTTCAAATGTGAATATCTATAACTAAGGATAATGGTAAAACAATGACCAAAACTAGAGTTACAGTGATTTACATTTAAACAAAAAAGAAAAAAGATAAAAGATAAACATAAATGAACCTAACTTGAAATCAAGATATGATCTAAAGTAGGAACAAAAAATTTAAAAAACAAAAGGCAAGAACATCTTAACGACATGAGACCAAGATATGAATAATCAAGATCCATGTGGACCATCAAGGCATTCTTGAACATAAAAGAGAAAAGAAAAATTAAATATAAAAACAAGAAACCAATAACAATCAAATAAATAAAATGGTCCAAAAATAATGTAATAATAAAGGTTCAAGATATAAATAATCAAGATCCATATAAATCATCAAGATGTTCTGAAACACAAAAGAGATAAGCAAAAAACAAACAAGGAAACACAAGACCAAGATGAGACAAGAAGTAAAATAAAAGGAGAGGTGTGAAATCACAACAAAACACCAAGAAAATGCAACTAAACACACACAAACAAAAACCATGTTAGTGCAGTTTAAAGACAAATATTCATTCATGTATGGTAGAGGTGTTACTTTCCACCACATCATAACAAATAACAATGACATAATAATTATTCCCTAATTAAAGAGGAATAATGATAGAAGAAATGGGGGAAGAGAAGAAAAGGAAGGGGTTAGCCAAGCTAACTTCAAATGTATAAGACAAGTGGACATTGCCTACAAAGTTCTATGGATGCATGTTCCAACATGAACTTCAGGCCAAATGTAGTTTTCCTAGGAAATGGGATAGAAAAAAAATGATGATCAGACTAACATGATTAAAATATAGAAGAAATGGATGATATGACAGAAAAATGAGAATGGTCTGGCAAACAAGAAGCTGATGAGATGAGAAAAACTGATCTTGCAAAATGGTAAGTGTGTGGGACAAGATGAAATAAACTAGTGTTTTTGTGCTTGTAAAATGGCAAGAGCATTTAAACTTAACAATTTCTCATAAAATGGTGAGTGTGGGATGGTGAAATGAGAATGTACAAATGTATAGAATTGTGAGACAATATTTTTATTCTTTTTTGGATCATGTTTTGATGTTTTTGGTATTTTCAAAGCATTTCTAATGTTTTTTGTGTTTTGGGGATGAAATATGCACAAGGTGGGACTATCTAGTCAAGGAGATGCATGTTCTAAGAGTAGAGGTTCCAATAAGATATCTAAACTATTTGTAATGGCTCATGCTCACAAATCAATAAGAGTGAGGTTTTTGATAAGAAAGAGCAGAAAATACATGAACTGAGAAGATGTGGCTATTTACCTATCTAAAGTTGCACAAGACTGTCTTGGTTAAACTGCTTTGTAGAACTACTATTGAAGATGTTCATAATGTTCATGAGACATAATTGAGATCATAATTGGTCAAGAGATAAAAAAATGTTTAAGATTATAACATGTCCTAGATAAAATAAAGAATATGCTTCTCAAAGAGAGAAATCCATATTGGGAGGAAGAATGTGTTCAGAGTGCCAAGGGTTCAAATCCTTTACTATCAGGATTCATGAAAAGTGGACTAGGGTAGTATAAAATGTGTTCAAGGTAAGATAAAAGGGTGGGATAAAATTACAATAACACAAGCTACCCCCAAGTCAAGGGTCTTATAGATAATGGTTCAAAGTTATTCATGACTAGAATATCTTAAGGTGTATGATATTCATGGGCTCTAAAATTTCTTTACCATTAGGTTTAGCCAATTGATATGATCCTAATCCATAGTTTTCTATGACAATATATGGTCCTAACCAATTAGGCTAAAACTTGCCTTTCTTTTTGGGTTCAGTATTCATGTTCTTCTAGTTCTCTTTCAAAATTAAGTCACCAATCTCAACTTCTTGAGGGAGAATGCATTTGTTATAGCTTTTCCATAATCTATTCTAATAAGTTTGTAAGTTTTCTAGGGCAACCAAATGCTTACCATCAAGAAGTTTTAATTATTTCAACTGTGAGGCTCTATAGTCTTCATCATCTTCAATGTGCTCCAGTGATATTCTTAATGATGGGATATCAATCTCGACCAAGATGATAGCTTCAATGCCAAAAATAAGGGAGTATATAGTAGCTCCATTTGGGGTATGATGATTGGTTCTATAAGCCCAAAGGGTAGGAAAGAGTTACAAGTGCCAATTACAGTCGACATCATTGACAATCTTTTTTAAGATGGCTAAAATGGTTTTATTAGATGCCTCAGCTTGTCTATTGCCTTATGGGTTATATGGAGTGGATTTCTTGTGCTTGATCTTGAATTTTGCATAAAGAGATTTCATATCTTGGTTCACAAATGATCCACCATTATTGGATATAATATGGGTTGGGATGCTATATCGACAGATGATATGGTAGTGAATGAATTTGGCTATTTGTTTCCTAGTAATATAAGTGAGAGGAATGGCCTCAATCCACTTGGTAAATTACTTGATTGTAGTCAAAATGTGCTTATTGCCATCTGAAGATGTTGGGTTCATTTTACTAATGAGATCAAGACCCCATGTTGAGAATGGCCATGGAGTTGTAATCAGTTGCAATAGTATAGAAGATGTGTGTATCAAGTTATCATGTTGCTGACAAGGAACACACTTATTTACATAATTACAATCATCTGTCTCTATTTTGGGCTAATAATACCCTATTTTGAGAAGTTTCTTTGCTATGACTACACCATTGGTATGTACCCCACACATTTCTTCATGAACCACCTTTAGTGCTAGCTTGGATTCTCCCAAAGATAAACAACAAAGAAGCATTCCATCATAGCCTTTTTGATAAATCATGTTTCTAAGGATGATATAATGTATTAAGCAATGAATGAAAATTTTTTTTTGGTTGTTGGAAAGGTTGGCAAGAAATACATGACTATGAAAATAGTTATAAAAATCTTGGTACCATGGTAGCTCAGGTGAGGGATTAGGATCAGTAATGGTGCATGTCCTCTCTAAATATAATAGAATATATGCTAGTTAAAGAAGATTTTCAATCAATAACTAATACTATTTAGCACTATCATGCATTTGAATCATGGAACCAATTATTTCCATAGCATCGATAGATCTATTGTTGACTCATGGAGCTTGCACAAACTATAGAGATTTAAAATGTGTTTTGAGGTTATCAATAATTTGCTTATAAGGAATAAGCTTATCATCTCTTATTTTATACTGATCAGTTATTTGATTTATGATTAGCTAAAAATATCCATATACATTTAAGCTTTCAATGTCCCATTGTATGGCAAGATGGAGCCCTACAACCAATGCCTCATATTTGACCATATTGTTTGTACACTAAAATTATATATGGCATGCTTTAGGGATCAAATCCCCTTGTGGTGTGATTAACAATATGCTAGCTATAGATCCTTAGGGTGTGAAGGATCCATCAAAATAGAGCAACCACTATTTAGGTTCTTGTGATGATTATTCCATTTTCATAATAGAATAATTTAGAAGGTCAAAATTGAGAGGTTGAGTGGTTGTAATGGGCACTTCTACAAGTTGGTCTACAAGAACCTATCCTTTAATTCCATTTTGATTTTGGTATTTAATATCAAACTCACTAAGGAGCCTAATCCATTTATCCATGCAACCTTCAAGAGCTACTTTAGATAAGAGGAACTTGAGAGGATCTACCTTGGTGATAACAATAGTTTTGTTATTTAGCATATAATGTCACAATTTTTGAGTGAAAAACACCATAGCTAAACATGCCTTCTCAATAGGCATATAATTATGTTCATATGTTACCAATTTGTGGCTTAAATGATAAACCATGTGTTCCTTAACACGATCATCATGCTGAGCCAAAAGTTCCCCTAGTGCATGTTCTATGGCTAATATATAAATAAGCAGTGGCTTTCCTTATGTTGGAGGTCATAAGACCAGTGGATTGGCCAAGTATGTTTTAATATTTGTAAATGCTATCTGAAAATATTCATCCCACTAAAATTTTATCCCTTTATTTAAGAGATGGGTAAATGAGTGGCACTTATCTACCAATTAAGAAATGAACCTACGTATAGACTAGACCTTTCCTTATAAACCTTGAAACTATTTAAGATATTCAGTGGAGGAATTTCCATAATAGTTTTGACCTTTGCAGGGTCAACTTCAATCCCTCATTGTGACACAATGAACCCTATAAATTTTCTTTATGTGAGTCTAAAGACACATTTCTTAGGATTCAAGTGGACTTTATATGCACAAAGCCTCTCAAATATTCTTCATAAAATGTCAGGTGTCTAGTTCTTGTTCTTTATTTTGTTAGTATATCATCAACATAGTCCTCAATAATGTCATTCATCATGTCATGTAACATGACAATAATTTCATGCTAATATGTGGCTCTATCATTATTCAAAGCAAATGGCATGACTTGGTAATAAAATGTCCCCTATGGAGTGGTGAACATGGTCTTATGTTAATCTTCAGGGGCTATCTTCATTTGATTATAACTAAAAAATCCATCCATTAAGGATAACATCTCGTACCCAATAGTTGAGTTGACAATCATGTTGATGTTGGGTAGAGGAGAATCATCTTTGGGGAATGCTTTGTTGATATCATAAAAATTAGTATAAACATGTATGTCTAGGGTCTTTTTACTTACTAGCACTATATTATAAATCCATTTAGAGTAGTCCATTGGTCTGATGAAATTGGCTCCTAATATTTTTTCTAACTCAGCCTTAACCAAAAGGGTGATGCATAGATGCATCTTTCTCAACTTTTGTTTAACTAGTTTAGCATCAAGGTGAATAATAAGATGACGCACAACTAAATTTAGGTCTAAGCTTGGCATGTCAGAGTATAACCATGCAAAGATGTCTATATAATCCTTAAGAATGGATATAATATGTTAACATTTTGCTTCAGTAAGGGAATCTCCAAGATAAAAAATTTTGGGATCCTCATGGGTTCCCGAATTTAGTTATATTGTGCTCTCCATAAGGAGTGTGGATCCATATCCTAGAATTGTAGGAAATGTACGGTCCTAATCCTCTATTTCATTTTCTTGTTGTTCTTCTTAAATATTTGGATAATATGAAAAATTAGAATCTACCTTCTTAGGTAAAGGATAATTGGAAAAACCCTCTAAAAACTCAAGAGCAAGATGCTCAAATATTTGATTTTGTTCTGAAGAGATGATTGTACTAGCTATGGAACTTGGACTAGATGGATTTTCTACATCTTAAGGGGATGAGCAAACTTTTGTGCCTAAGAGTGCTTGAAGTAGGTTTTCACTCAAAGGCTTATCTTTTTCTTTACTTTTTCCCTAATCAACAAGTGCCTCAAAGAGGTTTTCACCTAAATATCTCAATGTTTGTTCTTTATTATGACCAAAAAAGTTTGCCTACTCTCCAAAGTAGGTAAAAGAATTCAATGAAAAATCAAAACCCTGATTATGATCACCAATGAGGAATGCATCTCGGAGGCCCATGTATTCTACAATTTATTCTTCATTTTGAAACTCATCGAGGCATATGACCAAATTTTGCTGATCCCAATCTATGAGTTCAAGATGGCAAAGGTGTAGGTTATAGTGAGGGTTCGCTTCTAGATGGGAAGAACCAATGGTAAAGATATAATGTCCTACTTCAAGAAGGGAATCACCACTAGGACAGGTTTTTGCTTTAGGATGGGAAGCTCTAATAGGATGGATTTTTGCTTCAGAATGGGAAGATCTAATAGGTGTTATAGTCAATATGGCATTTAAATCAAATAAATCTAAGTCAACAAGCTCATCAAAAAGGCTATAATGGGATGTTGTGCTACTACTAGGAGTCTCATTACTAGTCACTTTAGAAGAGTCACTTCCAAATGTTATGAGGTCATCCTCTAGTGTTTTAAATCTGAGACCATGATTCCAATTGACAACTCTAGTTGATAAGGGTTCTAACATTCCTTGCACCTATGGGCCAAGGCCTTTCCCTATATAGTCAAGATAATCCATTATCATGTTATTGATAGGATACTTTAGACTCTAAAAACAATCGATGAGGCATTCATAATATAACCAATCTATCTCAAAAAAAGCCTCTTGATCTTTTGTTGGTGTAACTGTAGGTACAAAAACCATAGGAGGTTTTGGTTGCTTCTTCTTTGGTTGCCAAATCTGATCAGGTCTATTAGGATTTTAGGAAGTTTTGGGCTTACCAAATATTTTATGGGATTTTAGTAATTTTGAAATATAGAGGACATCCTTTAGATAGTATGTGGAAATGCCAACATCTTTAATAATAACCTACTTGGATAAAGCTGTAGGAAATGGATCAGTCAAAGTGGAGGCTAGATCACCAAGGTCTATATAATTAGATGGAGATGGATGAGAAATGATAGCTTTGTTCTTCTTTGCAATGAATTCAGATTTTGGGCAATATGTATAAATATGAAACTTTGCTTCAAGATGTTTGTAGTATTGATATGGTTGTTGATCAATGGGAATAGTAACCTTGATCACATCATGGGAAAACTTAAGGCATTAATGAAGAGTAGATAGAATTGCTTGTAATTCATGGATCTAAGGATGAACAAGAAGTATATTATAAGGAAGCTCAATATCCATAACATGGAATAACATGTGATGAGAAATAGACCCAACCATGACTAGCAACCAAATTGTACTAGATGACTCCCTCTCAGCATTGTCATAAGCCTTGATTGTAATAGTTTCTAGCTGAATGTCTTTATCTATGCAACCCAATCATCACACTAATTTAAGAGATATGATGTTTAGCCCTGAACCATTATCTATAAGAGCCCACTTGATCTTGTAATCTGCAATGAGTATCTCAATTTATAATGGGTGATTGTGGTTCAGGCTGAGGGTGGACATGTCCTTTTTATCAAATGTGATTTTCCAAAATGAAGACAAATGTCCAACTAGGTTTTGGAACTGATCAAGGTTTATATCATTAAGCACAATATAATCTTGTAAAAAAAATTTGAAGATGGTTCTATGGACATCAAATGTCCATAAGAGTTCTAATATGGAAATTTGTACAGGGGTTTTATCTAATTAATCCATTAGACTATAAGGCCTTTGAACTAGTTTAGTCTTTATTGGGAAGTATTTGGATTTGGAGCCATTAGCACAATGTTCTCATTGGGTTTATGAAAATAAGTGAGTGAAGGGACCTAAATGATAACTCATGACATCTAGTTGTGACTGCACAACCTAGAGGTGGCAAGGAGTTATTATAATTAGAAGAGGGATTCAAAGGGCCTTAGATGGTGATTCACAGGTGATTAACAATGTTGCAATAATTTTGGTTCAACAAGGAGCCTTTATAAGAAAGGTATTTAGTAACATGTGAAAATAGAGTAACAACATGTTGATGTGAACCTAATATGCTATTACTAAGGGGAAAGGGTACCAACCCTATAATGATGGGTCCCATGTTGTGAGGAACATGAGATTGGCCACGCAGTTTCACATTAATAGTGGTAATGTGGGTTGCATAAATGCATCCTACAGTGTTATTATAGTTTTAAGGTACATTTTTATAAGCCACATTATTAGTGTTGGAATTATGATCTTGATTATGCTCATTACGATTATGACCTTATTATTGGTTTTGATTCTACCTCTATCCTTGATTGTGACCATTTTGATTATTTTTTGGTGGTGGTGGATTAGGTCAAGGAAAGGGGTTTTTTATAGATTCCCATATCCTAATTTGTGTCTTAATTAGGGTCCAACTTAATTTCTAGTTCACCACTTTCAATAAATTCCTCAATAATATGTTGCAATTGAATGCGATGATATGCACTATGACCAGCAACATGATGAAAGTTACACCATTTGATCTCTTTGTATTGATCTAGTTTTGGCTGATCTTGAGGAAATGGGTTTGATACTATCCATATAATTAAATTATCTATAATGAGCTTTTGTAACACTATTTCAACTGATTCTCCTAACTTACTAAAGAATCAAAAAAAATTATGAAATGTCCTTCATAGAGGTTGTATCTACAAAGCAGGTAGTAGATTTGAGGGAGTTAATTATACATTTGGAGGAGGCATAGCCTATACCATTTGTATATGTCTTATTTTTGTCACCCCATTTCTAACCATGTTCTTATTTTTGTTAAAGCCTTTATACTTATCTTTCATGACTATTTGAGTAGCTAGTGATTTAGTCTGATTAGACACTTGACCTTGTATAAAGATTTTAACAAGGCCCCTAGAAATAAGAGCCTTCTTAATCTTGACTCCTTTGTCAGTAATTTATTTAAATGAGTTAGCACAAGATAACCATAGATTATGCACAACTTCAAGATTTAAATTCTATGTAAATATATCAACCAATTATTTATCTGGCAAATTATGTTGAAAGCAACCTACCAATGCTCTCCACCTTTGTAGATATACAGCAAAACTTTCACCATCATACTTCTTGGCTTTGCATAAGTCAATAATGGTTAATTCATGTTCTATGTTATATGAGAAATGGTTAACAAACTTTTATAATAAGTCATTCCAATCTACAACTGATCCCTTAGGTAGTTTAAGTATCCAGTCAAGAGCTTGTCCTACTAAAATTCATGAAAATAGTCATAGTAAGTACTCGCTACTATAAGCAACCTTTTGACATAAGATAAAGAATACTTGTATGTGTTTGCATGGATCTCCTTTACCTTTGTATTTTTTAAATTTTTGTGCCCCAAAATGAGTTGGAAAGGGGTTTTGAAGAATAGATAAGTCAAATGGATATGGGCATATCTCATCAAAATTATACTTTTTGACTCTATTATTCATCTCCAATCTTTGAACAATTTCCTTCATAGAATTCTATTCTTGTATGTTAAGTGCATTTGTGGATTGGATAAGATGCTTTTGGGGTATAATGTGCCCCTGTTTTCATTTATATTAGGGTGGAATGTGCCCCTAGTTTTTTTGTTGTTGGGGTGGAATGTGCCCCTAGTTTTGTTGCTATTGGAGTGGAATGTGCCCCTAGTTTTGTTTTTATTGGGGTGGAATGTACCCCTAGTTTTGTTGTTTTTGGGGTGGAATGTGCCCTTGATTTTTTATTATTGGGGTAGAATGTGCCCCTAGTTTTATGTGGATCTATAGGGAGTGTGTACCTTTCGATCCATGATTTGGTTTTGATTTGTTTCTTGAGTTGAGAACATAGGCTATTGATTCTTGGATTGTAAAACATTCCCTGAATCTAGTTGTTTCACACTTTATTGATTTTGGAAATTTCTATGTTTATTTACCAATCTTTGGGTTAGTTAAAAAGAACTAGCCAAATTGTCTTGAGGGATTTCCTAAATTCAAATTGAATGTTTAGGTTTATGAGTTTGTAAATTAACAAGAGGTTCTTGATGATTTAAGAATGTATGTTCCATATCAAATGGAACACTTTGTAATATCTCTTGTGACTTTAAATATTCATTTAGATTGCCTTGATCCACTATGGTAATGTCCTCATCCAATATTTATTGCATACTTTCAACCACATTTCCTTGTTCTTTCAAAGAATTATTGTGAATTGAAGTGGCAACTAGGGAGTCAGTTAAGTCTGTGATAAGTTGATCTGCATATCATTGACTTATTATCTTGATCTTAGCTAGAAGATCTAGATTTATGGGTTTTGACTCTGTTTGTATTTATTTTCCTTTGTTAGAGGAAGAAGGTATGTTCATTTGTGAAAAATATTTCTCTTTCCGTCATTGTTCTACTTCTCTAACTAACGTATGTAATTATTCTATAGAAAAATTAGAAGGTAGTCTAGCACTTGATTCTATCAATCTAAGAAGGGCTTCATCTTGATCTTTTTAGGGTTGATATCCATTGTAATCATCTTTGTATCCTACTATTGTAGGGATATTGTCAAAAATAATGGGGTTATCTTAACCATCATAAAATTTCTCACCTTCATAACTAAGACCATAAGAGGCCCCACTATGAGTGAACCTTTGAGTCATGCCTAAAAAGATCTGCTTTGTGTGTTTGATTATCTTTGGACCAATTTTTGGCAACCAATCAAAGTATGTTTTGGCTCTCTTTTAAACAAATAACCAAGGTACCAATGAGATTATAAAAGAGAGTGGTTTGAAACCATGCACAATTTATAAGATTTGGTTCACGAGTTTACTAAACCTTTGGTAAAGTTTAAATCATATAGATTGGAAGAGAGTAAGGTAACTCAAAAACCCAAGGTGAAAACTAGTACACCAAAACCTAGATATTTATTATATACCCACACCATAAAATCTAGCTTCAACTTTGACAAGTTAACCCTATAAGTTTAGAGGAAATCTCTCTGGATTATGAAGAAGACAAAAATTAACTAAGCAACTCAATATGTAAAAACCTACGTGAATCACTAAGTATAAATCTAGGACCAAATAGGTAGCATAATGTCACCACATGATTCTAGTAGGATAAAATATGTTCTAGGACTCAACGCATGAGTGATACATAAGATGAATTGAGTTCACCAAGATGATAATGTGATTTTGAGTCTTAATAAATGACCTTCAATCCAAATGGAAAATTGAACCCAAGTTAAAACAAGCTTAGTGCACAAATGGTGAACCCACCTTGACACACCAACCGTTAGAACTTAGAAAGGTTTAATTTCAAATGTGGATTATAAATGAAGGATTTAAACAAATTGGGTAAAAGATCTAAACTCAATTGGGTAGCATAACTATGCTAAAGTGGATGACATGACACAAAACTTTTGATAACAATTTGAACAAGGAAAAGATGAAATTTCCATTTAGACAGTGTAACACCTCCCTTGCTCAAGAAAATTGAGGACAATGTGTTTTGGTTAAGTCCATTAAGTTAACAATTAATTTTAGATATAAATTAAGACCAAGTAATCTAATGATAAAAAACAAATGTCTTAAGTGTAAACTAACAAGGTATGGTAGAGTGGGGTCTACTAAACTAGCAAGGTTTTGATCATTCTAGGGGAATCAATTGTACAATGACTGTCATGTCAAATGATGCAAAAGACAAGCACAAAAATTAGGTGAACATGGCATTGGATAGTTATAAAAAGGTCTAGTCCTTTTTACAACCACTACATCCTACTATTCACTCAGTGTAGTATGATTTCCAAATGCAGATACATCCCATGTGCAACTCCAAAGGAGTCAAATGAAGTCAATACTAGGAGGTGAAACCCTAGGTCAAAGCTTCCCTAAAAAACTCATCGGAGATAATGGCATCCCCCTCATAAGCCAAGTTTACATGAAAATAAATAAATAATATAATAGAAAGAATTTAGGGTCATTTTCAATATCACCCAAACTTTGGTGAGTTTTTGGGGAGTGCTTTAGGCAACATTCTTTCTAAGCCTTGGATTAGGCTATTTTTAATAGGAATGGCAATTTGATTTCAAGGGTTCCCTAAAGGGGACAAATGAAAGAGCATACATGCAACATTCCTCTTTTTTCCAAATAAAACCTGAGTAAACAACTATTGCAAATAAGAATTGACAAGTGTGTTCAATTTTAAGCCCAAACAAAATATTTAGTGGTGTTCATTTGACCCCTTAGTCTTAGTTTCAAACTTTGAAAACATTCACTAAAACATTTAAACACCAAAAAAAAGTTTTTAATTGATTTTTAAGCATGAAAAAAGTGATTTAAACATGTTCTTTTATCAAATGTCAATCTTGGTCTTGCAGCAAAAATGTTAGCATGTCCTTTAGATTTGAAGTTCTTTTTAGTTTGAAATAATGAACTTTGGAAAAATAGATCTCGGGTTTGTGTTTTAAGAAAAACATAGTGACCGAGGTAGGTGATTACAACTGATGATGGTTACTTTGGCTGACTAAGATCTAATTGATGTCAATTTTACTAACCGACATCAGTTAAGCTAGGTAACCGATGTCAATATTACTTGATGATGTTGGTTACTGTGTAAAACTGTGTAAACAAAAATGGTAAAATAAAGTTAGAAAATCAATTTGCATGAGTTTTAAGGGTCCAAATGGATATTTTAGAGTTATAAAGTGATCTTCTTTAGGTGTGAGATGCATATTGTCTGACTGGGCATGCCAAGATGTAGAGAGGATTACAAAGCAAGTTAGTTAAGCATTAGTCCATAAATAATGAAACATGCATAAAGAACTAACTAACCAAGCCTATCTATTCCTATGGGAATTACAAAGGATAACAAGAAACAAATGAAAGAAAGCAACACCATATTACCTTCCCAAATGGATTCCCCATACCCATGTGGCTCAAAAACATGTTCTCCCTTGATCAAGAATCCTTGTCTTTGTCAAAAATGGTGGTAAGCTCCTCCAATGCCTCAAGAACACTCCATAAAACCTAGGCTCTTGATTCCAAATCACTAAACTAGCCTTTCAATGAAACTTGCAAGAAACATCTATGATCAAATGCAAAGCCTTGTGGAAACAATTTAACATTATAGCTTTTCAATATTCAATATTTGAAGATATTTGAGCATAATAACCTTGCACCAAAATAGCTTAAAATTCACATCCATGGCCTCTCTATTTATATATTTTTGAGATATTTGGGGCATTGAAGAGACATGGGAGACTTTAACTAGGCATGGGTGACCCATAATCCTAATATTTGTGGCATTTATGGCCTAGGGATGTCTTCTCAAGAAATGATGTCACCTGATGATGTAGTTAATAGGAATCAATTTTCAAAAATATATATTCAACAACTCTCATGGAAAATCCACTTAAGCTCTTGATTTGGATTAATTAGCATTTAAACAAGGTTAATCAACATTTGTGAAATTATTTGAAAATTGGCCCTCAATTAATCAAAATGGTCAAAGTCATATTACTGGGTTATAATTTGACTAGAGAGGAACTAGAAGGTGATGTTAGATGATTGGGAGCTATATTTCCATTTAGGATGTTGCCAAAACCAAACAACAAAGGTACATGATGTGTACCAATGAATTAGAAGAAAAGAGTGATCCAAGCACTAAATGGTGAAATTATCATTTTGAATCGAAATGATTTGATCAAAGTTAGTTGGCCCGTAAAATGCATTACCCTATTTAGGGATACTTTGACCTAAAGTGGTACTTGTAAGTGGAAAGTTAGAAATATTTAAGATGTTTTATGGATTTTGACCTAAAATGTATATTTGAGTGTAATTTGAGTAAGATTGAGAATTTCAATATAAATGATGTTAAGAATTGGATGTCTACAAGTATTAGATCTTAAGGGAACCAACCCTCTCTATAGTTTTTTCTTAATACAGTCACCCACTCTTTGAGAAAATCCAATTATATTAGCTAGAGAAAAGTTGTTCTTTGCACATCTTCAATGGTGGTGTTCTCCAAAATGATAATAGTTTTTGGCATACCCAGTGGGACTTTCGATCTACACACAAGCCTTTAAAATCATTTAGAAGAACAATGCAACTTTTAGGCACTAAAAGCTGGTTATGAACATTGGGTATCATTTGAATATTGATTACTTTCAACATTTGGTCTACTAATGGTCTCAAATGGCTTGTTTTAGTATGGATCCATTTATCCTCACTATAATCAATATGACCAACCACACTATGATCCTCACCAGGAGTTTTAGGACCTATATCAAGAATACATGTAGGAGTACTACCCTGATCCTCCTTATAAACAACCACTCTATCATAATACTTCCCCTAACTAGCCCTATCATGAGCCATCCTAACCATCTTGCCAACCTAATCATGGCCATTTTGCATCTACCCAATCCATACCAACACTTAAACAAACTTTATTAAGCCTTGAAAAGCATGCACTAGAATTATACTCACAGAGCTATTATGGCCAAGATACCCATACTCACCAAATTCATCATTTGAGGGAGTCATTGTAGCAAATAAAATAAGAATGGGCACTTGTTGAGAGAGCAAATTGGGGCAATCTCATTAGTGAGATGATGGATGTAGGTGGTTATATTCAAAGCATTGAGAATAAACTAAAAGTTATTAAGGAAAAATAGGTTCAACCTCACTCTTCTTATATGTCATTTATTCCTTCTTAAGAGATTATTCCAAGAGTCCCTTTGATTTTGCCAAATTCTTCATGTGTTTCTTAGACCTTCCCTTCTTGAAGATCTATCCAAGAGAACTATCAAAGAAAGAAAAATATTGTTATGGGATAGCCTATTGTTGAGATCATTGAAAACTTTAAAGAGAAGATATTCGAAAAGAATATTGATAAGTAGATCAAAGAGTTGGATTTGAAGACAAGGAAAGTGGAGGAGAACCGGAACCAAATGGTCAAAAAGGAGCCTTTATCTTTCCCATCCTTAAACTAAATCATGCAGTCAAGCCAATATAAAGCTACTCAGGTACTTTCCCTTACTCCTCAAGAATCTAACTCATTTCCATCTTGAAAATCCATCCAAAATAACATGCAGAAGAAGGAAGAAGAGTATGTCACATGGGAGCTAAATCAAGAGATTGTAGATTCAAATGATTTTCAAGAAGAATGTGCTAAAGAAAATGTAAGTGTTTATGAAGAGGTTAAGGAAGTAGTGCTACCATCTTATGAAGAGAATGAATAAATTAATTTAGAAACTAATAAAATTGATCAATTTTTGGGATAGCCAAAGTTTACCAATCAGTCAAAAATCTCATTGGAGGACTTGTTTGAAGTTTTGGGAGCTTATATACTCTTCTCCAGGGGGATTATGGTCTACTTGCAGCTAAAGAGAGCAGCTTTATCAAGCCAAACCAAGAGAAAAGAGTGAGAAGTCCTTAAATTTTACCACCTCAAGAGTTCATTGTTGATAGATATTTTTTTAGATCTTTAGAATGGGTTATCATCTCCTTGATGAACCTATATGCATGGATATGCTTCCAAAAGGTAACACAAGTATATTTTGTGCTCAGCCTAATCAACTAGATTGTGAAGAAATGGAGCTTGAAAAAGAGGAAGAACCACCAAGTGAGTATGTTTACATTATAGGTTACTTTTATCCTACTATTCCACATATGAACATTCCAAAGGAGTTGGCAAAGAAGATACTTGATTTCTCAACCACTAAGCTTTCAAGGGAACATGTGATGTATCATTTTCCATCTCATTATGGAAGTGTACCGAAGAATTTTCCTTTTGATCTAGGAGGACCAATAAGCTAGAGGTTAGTTTGTATATAGACTAGCTATAGTTTCATTCCTCTAAGTACAACTTTGTACATGATTTTAGTGTTGTTTTTTCCCCTTTCCAAGTTGTTGTCCATTCCTTTAAGTGCAAATGTGCATGTGTTTATTGTTGTTTGTGTTAGTTGTCTTTTTGTATCTTTGTCTACAAAACATATTCCAAAAATTAGTGTTTATCTAAGTTAGTTTTTCTATATTTTTTGAGTTATTTGACTAGCAGGCTGGTCAACCCCTGAAATTTATCAAAATTGTTAGTAATTTGACTTGTCAAGGTCAAATTACTACCCCTATCATACGAAACTTTCTTAAAACCAATCATTAACCCTTTACAACTAGTTAAACTAAGTAATTATGGCCTAAAATCACTAATTTTGATATAAAAAAAATAAAAAATGGATTGTAAATGGGTCATTGTATTTTCAAAAGAGCATTGTCAAGTTCAAATATACAGATAAGCCATGCATAAGGGTCAATTTTGAGATAAAATTGAGGTTTCTAGTAACTATAGGTGGTTTCAAGACCTAAAATTTTGTTAAAAAGGTCATCATAACTTGAAGAAACTTATAAAAAAAATTAATGGTCATTATACAAGTGGAATTACTCACTTTTTTGTAACAGTCCTCAGCATATCTGTTAGAGTTCACCATTAGAGTAGGCATCATTCTAGAGTGCCACAGAGGTTTCTAAGACCAAGTAAAAGTTTAAAAATAATGGGATGATGTTATTACATCATAATCAGACATTTTAATAGTGTAAAAACTCCAAATTTTAATAAAACCATGCTTATACAAGCTTTTGCAAGCAAATAGGCATATAGGCCAAAAAGGGGTTTTTTTACTTTTCAAGTAAAATATGCTTTCAAAGTTTTTTTATAGAATGGTAAAAAACCAATGATAATGTTTTTAGGCATTGATAATTAGGTAAATATTTATTTTTATTTTGGTGAATTTTTCATTTTTTACAGTTCTAGATACCCTTCCTAGCCTCCTATTTAGAGGTTCATATCTTTCACCACATGTAGAGTCTGGATAGACACTCTTATTATGTTTTTATTAATCCTATTTAATTATAATTTATAAAAAATTGAGATTATTTTATGGGTTTTGCTTTATGAACAATCATTAAGAGTGTAGGCAGCTCAAAATGCAATCAAAACCCCACAAGCAAATTTCTCCACATGATAAAATTTCATATATTTTTCATGGAAGCATAATATTTCAATGGATTTTATGGGGTTATTATTATATATATAAATATAACTATTTTTTTATTTGGAGGTTTGTACTTCATAAACCATCATCTTTCACCACATGTAGAGTTTGGATAGACACTCTTATTATGTTTTTATTAATCCTATTTAATTATAATTTATAAAAAATTGAGATTATTTTATGGGTTTTGCTTTATGAACAATCATTAAGAGTGTAGGCAGCTCAGAATGCAATCAAAACCCCACAAGAAAAGTTCTCCACATGATAAAATTTCATATCCTTTTCATGGAAACATAATATTTTAATGGATTTTAGGGGGTTATTATTATATAAATAAATATAACTATTTTTTTATTTGGAGGTTTGTACTTCATAAACCATCATCTTTCACCACATGTAGAGTTTGGATAGACACTCTTATTATGTTTTTATTAATCCTATTTAATTATAATTTATAAAAAATTGAGATTATTTTATGGGTTTTGCTTTATGAACAATCATTAAGGGTGTAGGCAGCTCAGAATGCAATCAAAACCCCACAAGCAAATTTCTCCACATGATAAAATTTCATATCTTTTTCATGGAAACATAATATTTTAATGGATTTTAGGGGGTTATTATTATATAAATAAATATAACTATTTTTTTATTTGGAGGTTTGTACTTCATAAACCATCATCTTGAAGATTCAGCTTCAAAGCCCTCCTAAACCCTCAAAAAAACTAGTTTTGAGAAAAGTTGATTTTATTTCTATAAAATCACCATGGATCAACCTAAAAAAATTCCAAACATAAATTAAACTTAGAGTGTATTTTATAAATATAAATTTTATGCATGGTGATGTACAGATGAGGGCAAAAATCATGTTTTTTGTGAAAAGAACATGTAAAATGAAGTACAACATAGTTCAATGAAATATAATCAATGGAGATAAAATCCTAAGATTTTTTATTAATCATTAAATATTTATTTGGTTATAAATCATCTTGGAATTGTCCCAACCAGCTTGATCAAAATCACCAATCTGTAGGAAAATGGAAAATAGGCCTAGTCAACCCTATTGACTGAATGATGAGTGTTTTCTCATCAAAATTAAATATTTTGTGATGATTAAATTTTTTACAAGTTTTTTTCATTTTTTTTTAGTTTCATGAAATCTTGTTTCAGGTTTAATGGAGTTCAAATGCATAGATTAGTTTTTAAGCCTATTTGATCTAATAGGCCTGGTTGATCAAATGACCAACTTGAAGAATGTCATTGAAAAACTATCAAATGAATTAATTTTAGAGTTACCACATGCCATATATATTGTTTAAGTGGATATATAATTTTCAATTCAATATAAAAGTTCCAATTCATGCAAGTTGAGTTAACTAGTCCTTAAGGATCAAATGTCTTTAGTTGACTTTTGACTAGATCATGTTTTCCATGCAAGGAGGGACTTTCTTATGTTCCAAAACATGTTCAAATACTCATGTGGAGTTCCATTTTGTATATTTTCATGTAATTTCATGCATGAAACATTTTTGACTTGTCCATGGGCCCCACCACTTTCTTTCCATGCCAAAATTTAAAGATTATGCAAATTTTTATAAAGTTTGGGTATTTTGATTATTTATTTTAGTATTGTAAAAGGATTAGGTCTTGAATTAACTAACAAATACTAATCCTTCTCTAAAATCAATTCCAATCTTAATTTAGGTTAGTTTTAAACATATATTGGTTTCTTGAAGCCATTATTCATTAATTCCTAAAGCAGAGAAGAAATTATAATTGAAACCATTTTTATCAAATAAAGAAGATTTTTTGCATATGTTTTTTAGATCAAAATAGAGTGTAATTTGAATTTGTAATAGCATACAAGTGCATCTACTTTACTTTTTCTTAGGTCCTTTCCACACGTACTATGAAAATCTCATCCTCTATAGGTCATTTGAAGAGCTAGGATTTGAATTTGCTTTGTAAACTTCTTTCAATCCTTCTTTTGAAACATTAATGTTTAGGATTTAATGTAAAGTTTTCTTTTAGATTTATGTGTATCTTATTCATTTTCAAAAATATTTTAGAGAATACCAATCATTTAAGTGCATCACCCCATTAGATAGGTTTTCCCATTTTAGTTTTTTTCTCCCTTTTCATCCCAAAAATCAAAGTAGATTAGTTTTAGTATTATATCTTAAGGGAACCAACCCTCTCTAAAGGTTATTCTCAATAAAAATTCACCCACACTCTGAGAAGATCCAATTGTAACAACTAGAGAGAAGTTGTGATTTGTACATCTTTAATCAAGGTGCTCTCCAAAGTGATAACATCTACATTACCATGCTTCACTTGATCTTCTTTGAGTGTGTGCAGTGACTTTTAGATCCTAGATTGATTCACTCTACCCATTGAGGGGGCATCCTATTTCTACATTTGAGACATACATTGACATATCTACCCATCGGGGGAATCTTCTACATGACTACACCATCCAAGTTATGTCATTCCTACACCATACACTCTTGTTATCATGTTGATGTACATTACTTACTAACTTACATATATTACTCTATTGACACTCACTATTATATAGCACTTGTTTATTTCTTAGCATATACCTAGTTTTATACTACATGTCTTGCATACTTTCACTTCTTAATTTTAATTAGTTATATGCGATTGTATTTTTATAAATTTACATGCTTTTCTTTCTTGGTTTTTGTATCTATATGTGATTGAATTTCTCAATTCCTATTCTATGTCTTATGTGTGCCTTATGACATTTTCCAATGTCCTTTACCTATACTCTTCTATGTGATTGTGGATTTCACATTAAACTTACTTGTTTCCAATTATATTTGTATGTAGAATTTGAACATGGCTTTTATACTTGCTTTCTAGTTTGAGTGACATGTGCCCATATCCCTTATTTTCTTATCCCCTTGGCCACTCTTATATGCTTCTTACCTTGTGTGCTTGTTACCTGATTGATTTTCAATTATTTTTAATACCATGATCCACATCATGCATTATGTTGCTTTATTGGATGCCATGATGGACATCATGTTCCATCCCTCCTTGACAACTAAAAATTAGTAAATAACTTGACTTCTAGTTCTAGTTCATTATATTGTACATTTTATTACATTTTTATATCTATCTAGGCATACCCCTATTGACCTAACAATCTCTATTAAAACCATGTTATATATTAAAATATCTTATTGATTATCATTGATTTATCATGTATTTTGTAGCATAACACACTTGTAGGTCTCTTTCTTCTGAGGGTAGTCATTAAAGGGTCTTCATTATTATGATTACAAAAGGGGGAAATAAACAAGGGTTTTCTCATAGAGATCAAATCTCTATCAGTCAAAAAATTAGCTTTGAGAACACCCAGAATAGTATCCAAACTTCAAACTAGGTAGAATAGACCAAGTGGATAGTGATAATTATAGAACAATCTTCAAAATCAGCACAAGACAATAGCACCAAGATTGGACTACAGTGCTAGACAATAGGGTGTCTAATTTTGATGTTCCTATCTAAACAACAAAAAAACTAAAATTTTTAAAAATAGGTAGAAAAGTAAGTATAGTTACAATTTTTTCAACAACTTAGTTTAAAATCAATAGTTTAAGTATAATTTTTATTAGAGAATCTAGATATAGGGGAATCATGATTGGCATGATGGCTCTCACTTCTAATTTCAGATTAGGTAGTTGGTATAAATTATAGATCAAAATCCATGTTTCAAACACCAGTGATTGGGGTAATGTGTGTAGCACATTTGACTTCTTTTCTTTTCAAGTTCAATACATTACCCATGTATTCTCACTAGTTGCATGCCTTATTCCATCTATAGGTGGTTGGCATCATTTATGAGTAACTTCCACATAAGCCTATTACCTAGTTTTAGAGTGGATTTCATACAAGCCTAATCTCCACCTTTTTTGAATATCCAAGAATTGCCTAGATTCCAGCACACATTCAACTATCCATGTCACATGGTCAAATTAAAAAACATTCACGAACTTTAAGAGCCATCTCATATGACACACATCCATATTAGTATTATTTCATATCTTTACTTCATGGAGCAATGATGGATCCAAAATAATACCTATCCTTTGTATTCTTGAACCACCTACTTAGAGGGATTGGACACACAGTCCAAACATCGATTAACACATGCATGATCATGTATATTTACTTAGTAGGCAATAATGGAACCAAAGGGCCAACCTTTGCTTTCTTGAGCCACTCTTGAGGAATTGAGCACTCAGCTCCATTCATGATATTACTCTTGGTACAACAGATATCTAGAATCATCCAACATCACTCAACATCACAACATGTTTTGTATTGGTTCACGTATCTAGTGAGGTGTATTCATTCCTTTCTCTTCCTCTCTCTCTTACCTAGATTTGTACATTCTTATTTTATATATATTATATCTAGTAAGAACTTATCTACTCTTAATTTTCTCTTATATATTTACACTTCATAACATTCTCTCTCTATGCACACCCAACATCACATAGCTTCATGAGCTTGACCCTTGCAGGTAAGTTCAAGTATGCTTCCTATTTTTCCTTTATCTTAGTATTTTGATTTATTGTATCATTACAATAAAGGGGGGAAATTTTAGTATATAAAATGTGAAAACTGGTAGCTTGAGTGTGGCTTGTGACACCCAACCTCTAGGTCCCTCTTGCATGATCTCATGACCCTTATAAATACCTTTTTTTTTATTCCCAACCATCCATAGACTTTTGAGACCTGATTCTCACTTAGCCAAGCTAAATTTCCTATGATAATTCCACCCCCCCCCTAGGTCATAAACCTATAGGATAACAACATCTAATTTGGACTATAGTGTTAGACCCTAGGGTGTCCATTTTTATCACTCTTGTCTAATTGCATTTTTAACCCCAATGGTCACTTCCTTCTGGTTCATATCCTTCTTCTTTTTGGCCCAATGTAAATACATTCAATCCATAACCAATATATCTCTATAAAATCCCATTGAAAGTTAATTTATAAGGGGTTGGAAAATATTATAAAATTAAGAAATAATAAAATCAAGACTATTGAGGAAAACCTCCCTATTCTCTGCATATAACCATCTAATACAACTACAAACACATCCAAATCCTCACACTAGTCCCTATCCACTTCAAGCACATCTAGTTTAGCATTTTTTCATCTTCATAACACTATTTCACAAAGCACATCAAGTGAGAGAACTACATATGGCTTGATCCCTCTTTGGAGTATTGGTATAAAGGCAACGTGCCCACATAAGGGATGTGGATACACTTTCAGTGCTTCTTACACACACTAACCCACCTTCTTTCTCAAGATTGATCAAAGCATAATCAAGTCTAAGGTTTGAATAATAATCAGCTCTACAAAGAGATTTGTATACCTTTAGTAGTTGAAATTTCATAGGTAGGTTCACACAGGGATAGAGAGAAAAACCCAAAAAAATTAGGTCTTTGGGACAATAGTGGAAGAAGAGGACTATAGTGTTGGAACCCAAGGTGTCCTATTTTGGTTCTCTTATCCTTTCATAAAATGAAATATAGATCTTGATTTGTGACACTATCCCAATCCTGCATAGTAAATTCCAGACCATGTCTGAGTCATTTCATCTATTTTTTAGAAAAGTCTTATTTTATTCATATTTATTACTATTTATAGAAAAGTTAAAAATATAGTTAAATTATAAAAATCATTAGCTAAATTATTATAATATTATTTACTAATTTAGTCAACTCAGACCCTTAACTAAATGAGGAATAAGACTTAATTATTCTCAAAATAGTTAAATCACTTTACTAGGGAATATAAGGACCTCAAAGGAATTAATCCTAGCCTAGCACACCATACCATTGAGATAAAACCTATACGTAAACTGGTTAGATAGAAGTAAAGACCCATCAACCCCAAGGTTGAGTAACTCATGAGGTTAGAGCTTATCAAACTCCTTGAATCTGAGATAATATTTCCCATCAAGCATTGAACATTAGATAACCTCGTGCTTATTATAAAAATGAATGGGGAGATAAGACTTTATGTGGACTTTAGAGATCTTAATAAAGTGTCACTCAAATATCACTATCCTCTACCCTCAATGGAGTATATATTTTCAAATGGTTTTAGGTTCTCAACATTTTTCTTTGCTAGATGGATATTCAAGCTATAATCATATTTTAGTCAATGAGGATGGTCATTTTAAGATAGCATTCACTAGTAAATGGGGTACTTTTACTTATAGGAAGATGCCCTTTGGTCTACCCATATCAATGCCACATTTCAAAGAGAAATGGACATGGCCTTCAAAGGTTTAATCAATGAGATTTTATTGGTTTATCTAGATGATATAATAGTGTTTTCTAAAGATGTTAATGAACACATGCACCACTTAAGGTAAGTGTTTGAAATATGTAGGTAGTATGGAGTATCTCTTAATCCAAATAAGTGCATCTATGTTTTTCATGAAGGTAAGCTCTTAGGACATATTATTTCCAAAGATAGTTTGACTATTGATCTTGAGAGAATAGAGGTTATTCTAGGATTATCATTACCCTTGCATAAGAAGGTTCTTCAAAGTTTCTTAGGCAAGATAAATTTTGTAAGGAGGTTCATACCTAGTTTTGCATCTTTGGTAAAACCTATCATAGCTATGCTCAAGAAGAACCAAGTCTTTTCTTGGACCAAAGAGGGTAAGACTAGTTTTAAATCCATAAACAATGCAATTATAGAAGATCATACTCTTGTGAATCCTAATTTTACTAAATACTTCATATTTTATTCATTTTCTAACCTTGATACTATCTCAGCCATGCTTATGTAAAATAATGATGAGGGTGTGAAGTAGTAAATTGCATTCTTTATTCAAGGTTTAGAAGATTATAAATTCAAGTGCACCTTTGTGGAGAAATAGGTCCTTGATGTTGTAATAGGATTAAATAAGTTTAGACATATAGTTTAAAATAATAAGATTCCTGTTATGTCTCTCATCCTAGTGCTAAAGAGTTTCTTTTGAGCAAAGATATTAGTGAAAAGAGGGTAGGGTGGATCACTAAGGTAATAGAGTATGATGTTGATATCAAAGTAACAAAATTGGTAAGGGGTAAAGGCATTTATGAACATCTAACTTCATATCTTCATGATTCAAAGGAAGAGGATCTAGTCAATCATGATTATTCCCAATTAGCTGGTTCATTGCCTCTAAAAAGTTGGACATAAGATGTGATCAGATTTCTTCAAAATGGTGAGTATCTTAATAATATGAGTATATCACAAAGGAGATATTTTAGATTTCAATATATTCTTTTTTATCTTATGGATGGTATACTATTTAGGAGGGACATCAATGGTGTGTTATTGAGATGCATTGATAATAAAAAATTTGGAGTGTTTCTTAAGAAGTTTCATGATGGGATAGTAAGAGGCCATTTCTCTCAAAGAACCATAGCTACCAAGATCATGAGGGATAGTTATTATTATCCTAGCCTCTTCAAGGATTACCATGCTTGGGTGAGAAGGTGTGGACAATGTGCCTTATTTATAGGAAATCAAAAGCTTGCATCCCTTCCTTTGAAACCTATCCAAGTTGATTAGCCTTTCATGAAATAGGGTCTTGATTTCATTGGCATGATAAATCCCCCATCAAGTGTTGGTCATAAATGGATACTCACACCAATTTAATATTTTACAAGATGGGTTAATGTAGTAACATTGAATGAAGCTAATTATAATGATATCTTGGAGTTTTATGAGATCATCATAACAAGGTTTGGCACTCCCTCTACTATTATTTTAGATAATGATCTTGCTTTTATGGGTGATAAGATAGTTGATTGGGAAAATAGTAATGGAATATTCTTGAGCACTTCATCCAACTATTACCTTTAGGGTAATGGGTTTGTTAAATCTACTAAAAATAATATAATTAGAATCATCAAGATAACATAACCAAAGAACTTGGCACACCAAATTGAAGATAACCTTATGGGCTAATAGGATAACTCCCAAGAGGTTAATAGGGAATTCTCCTTTTGTGCTTATCTATGGAGGGGAAACTAGGTTGTCTATCTCTCAAGAGTTATCTACCTTAGAGTTAGCACATCAACTAGAGTTACTTGAGAACACTCTAATGGAGGTGAGATTGATAGAATTAATGGATTTGTAAGAGACTAGAGATAAAGCTCATCAATTTATGGAGCATCACCAAGTCCTAATAAAGAGGCATTTTGAAAACAAGGAAACTCCAAGATCATTTCAAGAAGGTGACATAGTTTTGAAATGGGATGAAGTTATATAAAAACCAAGGAGTCATACCACATTTGATACCCTATGAATTATACCATGTGTCATCATAAATTGCAAACAAAGCATCACTTTTAAATTATCAAGGATGAATGGAGAAGAACTATATATCCCTATGAATGGGATAAATTTTAAACCTTGCTATTGAGAACTGAGGGTCAGTTTTTTAAATATTATATTAGGTGTGTGTTTCCCTTATTGTTATGTTGTGTCCCAATAAATGCTCTTGAAGCACATGTGTGTTCCTATTTTGTGTCTTTTTCTTCTTGTTTTCTATCATTATTGTGTGTTTTCAAGAGTTATTTTATATGTCAATCCTACATATTGGTGACTCCATATCCCAATGGATAGGATTAGGTAATTGGTCATGGCATAACAAGCATACCACCCTTGGGAAATCACCAAGAATATTGACTATTTTTGCCTCTAGCCAAAATGGGTTAACCCCTTATAGTCAAAATCTTGTATATTGGATTTTTATAATGGCATAGGGTATGTTGTAGCTTATTTTATGTCATTTCATATGCCATTCTAGTTTTGGTCATTATTTGATTCAATCCTTATGCCATTTGATATCTTAGGGGTCATTTTAGGGTCATATATGCAAGTGGAAATTATTCATGGAAATAAATGTAGTTAGAGCATGGAATAGTTTGCATATATCTCAAGGAATTCATCTGAGCTTTCAAATACCAAGTAGTAGCTCAATAACAATATTTGTGAATCCAAGCCATCATCTAGATGTCACATGGAAACTAGAATGGAATAGCTTGTTCATTTTATAAATATGCTCAAAAATCCTCATGTGACCATCAACCATTTGAGATAAATGTCCTTAGTGTCAATATCATGATCTACAAGTTTCATATCTTGATGAGTCTTCTATCTCAGATCTAAGCCTTCCAAGTTTAACTCGTCAAGTCTAAATAGCTAGGCCATCTAAGACATCATCTAGAAATGAGCAAAAAATCTCATTTGGGAATTTTTATCTTCACTCAAGAAGCCCCATGAGCTAAATTATTATATCACCATGTAGTTCTTCATAATAGGAATATGCTCTATAATTTTCATGCCTGCACAAGATTTCTAGCTCAAGTTATGAAGCTTAAAATTTAAACCAGCAAAGTAAGACATCCACACAAATGTAAAAATAAATATAAATTAAAATAAACCCTTTTGAGATTAAATTTGATAGTTGCATTAAATTCAATGATGGTTATGCAAACATCATTTTATGGGAGCACTAACATCAAATTTAATATTGTAAAATAGCCTTTAGTTTTCAAACAATGGGTCCTAATAGATCTAATGGTCCATGTTTCATCATACATCTTGATCCAATGGTGCAAGATGAGTCAAAATTTTAAGGATATAGAAAGGCCACCATGTGTCACAAGCACTGAAGTTGACAAACTAAAAATAAGATCCTAAAATTAATACATGATTGAAATATGGTGTAATCTTGAATAGAGTTGACAAGTCAAGGGCAGGATCAATGACTCATGATCATTCATATCAAGAAGGATCAATGTTTTGAGATGGGTAAATATTTAAATAGGTTGATTCAGATATTAATGACCAATGACATTAAAGGTTGAGAAGCTAAGGGACTTCATAGATATCAAACACATGACCAAAATCAAACCGAGGCAAACTTTCAAGGATCATTGATCTACCATTAGATCTTGATCAAACAAGATAAAGTGGACATAGTGATGTATCCAAGGTGATGAAAAACATAAAGGTATGTCATTAAGGCTAAATATTGGCCCTTGGTTCATAGATGTGTGGTGTACAGGGTTCATTATATGACTATGTTCACCATTCTAAAAGGGACCTATGTATATGGTCAATTCTCAACTCTTATAGTGATAGAATGGGTCTATTTGTACCTATTTAGATATAAAAAATGGAATTCCATTTTCCCTCTTCTCTCTCTCTCAATTGATATAAGTAGCTACCATTTTGGCCTTTATAAGATACCATGCCATACATGGTGAATCCCTACTAGACTGATGCCATATTTTGCCTTTGAACATTAAAGCAAGTTTGTTTCTAAGTTATTAAATAATTATCTAAGTCTAAAAGTGATGTATGGTGATGAGAAGTGATAATTATTTATCCTTCCTTCCCTTATCCTTTCATATTTGAGTAAGAGTTCCTGGTCTAATAGGTCACATAGATTATAGTCTAGTGTGTTAAGATTTCCAATTGTACGATTATCCTTGGAGTGTGTAATATACCCTCTGGTTCATTTTCCTTGTGTTTCTATTCACATCTCACCTATATATTGAAATATTCATGTTAGAACCCATTAAGACTTAGGGACTAGTTTGTGTGCCTTGTTTTATCATGGTATAAATATAATGGTCACATGGAGGGCATTTTCATGCATCACCTCTTTTAGAGTAGGTTCAATTAATGTATTCTCTAACTCTTTTCCTCATAACTAACTATTAGTTTAAGTGATAATAATTTCAAAATATATTCAACGAGTTAGCCCTTAAATCTAGAGGCTCATTTCCAATCTAGGTACACCTACATACCTAGACATGTTTCCATGTTACCCAAATCTAGAAGAAGCCTGAACAATTTCTTCTAGGGTGTAATATTTGGTGACAACACCTTCATAATACACCCATAACTAGTCATACTAATTTAAATAATAAAAACATATGAAGTTAGAGAGCCAAGTAAAGTTAATGAAAATTTACCAACTCCAATTATATCACTAAATCAAGAGACAAAAAAAGAATCATCAAATGGTTTTGATACACAAAATGAGAAGATACCAAATCTTCCTTTATTACTAATTCAAAATATACCAATTAGATATTTATAGAAGAAGATAGTGATATTAAGAATGAATTTCCAAAAAACATAGATGACTATTAAATTTTACACTCATTAGTCTAGAGAGTATTGAGATGATTCAAACATGGTGAGTATATTAAATTAGATAAAGGGCATCACTTCTAACCACTCATGTGGATACAAATGAAAATACTTGTTAAAACATCAATTTATGACATGACTATCACACAATTAAGTACACCATCAACACAATACTTCATAATATCCACTATGACTAACCCAAAATAGGAACAAGTATATGCCCTTAACCTATAACATCCATAGTGATATAGGTGGGACAACCTATGGTGTCCTCTTCATTTTTAATTACATTTATTAGTTACTTATTATTTTAGGACAAATTACTTAAAATCTAGGGGTGAGATAAATGGGTGTGACTATACCTATTATTTCTATATATAGGGATGAGTGTGGCTCACTCAAATCATCATATTCATGAATAATATTGTTATTATAAGATTTTGGAGGTTTCCCCCTTAAAGTGGTTTGTAATATATTTATATATTCTACTATATTTCAGTTATATTATGATATGTTGCTTTAATTTTGAATTGATTTCATTACAAGTGGTATTAGAGCATCGATTTTGGCAAAAAAAAATTATTTCTACTATATCTCATAATCCATCATGATTTTTTATTCTATTTTTTACTAGATTCAGAGTGTCATATAAGGTGTCCATGGTAAATATTTCAAACTTATAAGATTAGTTTTAGATGAGTTATCGCCTTTTTTTAATTTTTCATAAAATCATTCTACATCTCACAATTAAAATAATTTATTTAATTTTATTACATTTTAAAAAAACTTGAATAAATATAGTGGGGTTCTATTCTAGGTGTTTTTTTATTGGAGGCTACCATACTTATAAAATAACCTAGTCAAATTTAGGTCAAAGGCAAAACTTAGGATTGTAATTATTGAGTCTTGTTATGGTAGGACCAAAAACTAGGGGTAAAAGCAAGAATTTTGAAACTCTAGATAAAAATCCTATCAAAAAAGAGATGATTTTTTAAAAAAATTGATGGATATTATACTCCAAGGTTTTCTTTGGTGGATCACAAGGTGAGCCAAATCGAGTATGATCTGTGTGGCCTACAGTATGTGATGATAAGTAAAGTAGACTAGATCAATCAATGATTGGATGATCTCATCAAAAAATTGAGTCCAAATTTTAATTTTCATCAACATCCACCAAATAAAATAGAAATCATTGCTACTTATCCTAATTAGAGTGGATTTATGGTTCAAATTATTTCACAACCCAACTAGTGTGCCCTAACACACACACACCCCATTTGAATTTAGAAAATAGGGACCCACTATTGTTGAATATCTTTATTCAAGGTCCTATAAGCCTTATATATCTATGACATTGGTTTCAATATGAAAAAGTATAAGGTTTTCCTCAAATTCTAAAGTTAAAAAGTTTCAAAATTATGAAAATCAAATCTTGAACAATGATTTTAATTTATTTTATACCTTGTGTTTTCATAATTCATCTTGAAAATTGACTTTATGAATTATGTACTAACGAAACTAATGTGTCTTGACCTAGTGTTTCTATGTTTTTTTGTGTTTGTATAAATATTGGTAAAGACTTGAAAATTATTCATGTTTAGGCCCTACCTTTATTTAAGGTCTTGATAGTTGGCATAATTCTATTAACTCTCATTCCTAGAGCATATAAAATAGGTTCAAAGGTCTAAAGTTTTTAAGCTCCAAAACATAAATAAATGGAATTATTAAAATTTACTCATAACTTAACATAGTTTGACAAAAGTTCCATAATTTATCAAAATTTAGGTTACCATAAGACATCCATGTGGTAGAATCATGTTTAGCTTGGATAAAGTTTGCTTCAAATAAAATTCTAAAGCTTCATAGTTTTTTAGCCTCGCAAACATGACACGTGGCATAACATCATGAACCCAAAACCATTGAAGTTAAAATAAAATTTAATCATCTAATGGTACCAAGGTTTTATAGTTCTAAGAGATTGAAAAGTGGAATAATTTCATTAATATAGAACCTAGAAGGTTTAAACAAATTCTAATGGCCCCAAGGCCCCATAGTCTAATAGTCCTAAGGTTATGATCTCTAAGAGTGCGATAGTTGGAATATTTTCATTAACCCAAAGCATCAAAGGATAAATTTTAGGTTAATATCCTAATTATTCCATGACTTCAAGCCTTCAAGTCTCTATAAAGTCAAGATCATTCCACATATCAATATCTCATTCACCTAGAGCCTTCTAGGGATATACATGGTTTAAAACTTCAAATAGTCAAGGCCCCAAATATCTATGTTATTATATTCCTAAGATCACTTCATGTGGCTCAATCATGTTAACTCATAGTCCCATAACATATAAAGCATGATCATAAGTCTAAATACTTGAGTAAGTGTGAATAAAATAAGTGTCACAATCTAGGAGATGCATGGATAAAGTACACATAAATGAGTCTAATATCATAGCAAAATAGTCGATAAGTGAGATCAAAATTGAAATATGTTATTTGAATTGATGTCTCAATAATGTATTCAAGGTGTAGACTTTGGCAATATATGTAAAATCTAAGTGAAGGAAAGTCACTTTGCCATTAATCAAACATTGCTAACCTGAGTTATTAAGTGACCAAAATCCCTAGACATTTTTAGTGAACCTACAAGAGCATTCAGATTACAAAGGAATTACATAGCTCAAATCATTGAAATGGATTTTTGAAAACTAGCTCACCTCCAAGCCCCTTTTGTATAATACATTATTAGAAACATTGAATACACAGACATTGTATTCAAAAAGAGTACCCTAGACTTTAAGTTTACATATTACTCAACCCTCTAGAATGCAATTGAGTCTATAACACCATAATCTACATGGGACCAACTATCTCAAGAGGATGAATAGTAAATTATGACATTTTTACCAATCAAGACTATGGGACTTCATCAAGCAGCAGTTAAACTAAAGGTAATGCCTTCTATTAATTTTCTCTTGATTTATTTTTCAATAGTACTTTTTATGGGGACTGTTTACACCTTGTAAAAGGGAAAATACAATTACATATATTTTAGGAAGGATGTTTGAGAGATACCTTAGGATTTGAACCCCTAAAATTGCCTACAACCAAGTCTTGGCCAATGCTTGGCTTGAGCTCAGCAACATATATGAGAAATTAAAGTAGTGGCTAATGAAAGGCTAATGACCAAACCTCAAGGGAGGCATCTCCTCTAAGAGCATTATCAAATTCAAGCCTAGTATTAGTATATACATGGCCCTTATAAATAGACTATAAGGGTTTGATATCATCCCTTATGTACAAGTGGAATGGGTCCTATTTCTAAACATTCTCCTCACTTCTAAGAAATTTGTGGCCCTAGGAGAGATAATCAATGTCAGACTGAAGGCCCAAATGTAAAAACATGAACAAATTCCCATTGATGGAATTTTTTATATGATGTCATATCTATTAGATGTACTTTTAGGGATGATCCACGTATCCCATGGAGAACTATGTCAGCCTTCTATAGAATATGTTGATAATAGAATGCATAAATATTATTATTTCATGTTTGTCTACATATACAAGAATGAGATTACAAGTATTTATGAGTAAATATATCCTCAAGTTTACCAAACCATTCATTTCACTCAAATGCCTAGAATATCTAGGAATCTAAATATAATTATTACAAAGATGGGGGATTATTGATACTATCTATATTGTACCATAATCTTAATTTATGGGACAAGTGCACCCCTTATACTTTTATCATGTTGTGTTCTAAACAAGCTTGTAGAGCAATAGATGGCACACTAACTATATAATAGTATAGATGAATAAATTAGATTTAAACATTAGAATTATTATTAAAAACCCCCTTTAAGCATTGGGCAACTCTAATTTGTGGTGAGGGTATACTTAGATTAGATAGAGAGAATTAGATCCCATTATAATTTAAAGGTGATCTGATTTAGGGAATGGGACCCTAAATGAAAATTTAGAAACTACTCCAACTACTCAAGGAGAAGAAAGGAGTGATCATTACATATGGTCACCATGAATATTAAAATGATGTTATGTTTCTAAATTCATTAAATGATTTAGATTTATGGAACCATATGAGGGATAAATAAATGTCCATGATAGTTTCTCAGGTCATCCAGTATGACCCTAAGATCATAAAGAACAAATAAATGACATGGTAGAGTAAGCAAAAATATCTTAGAGTCATTAATGGCCTTCACTACAATCTCAATACCTATCAGGATAAGACTAAACTCACTCCGCTACTAACCTCACTCCCCTATAGGAGAAAAACCAATCTACAATAGGGAGAGTCCAATAATTAAAGGGATGCAAACCTCCAAATCAAAAAGGAAATTATTAGAGGTCTCCCTAATCCCCATCTATATTCTATCCATCTAGATGCTACCATAATTTTGGGCACAACTACTATAGTGGGGAAGAATACACCTCCTCTAGACAGGTAGAAAAGCACATTCTCTTGGACACCTCTCTCTCTACTCACAATAGTTACACAAGTAGCTCTCTTAGAGTTTCCAAAAATTTCCTTTTCTTCTATTCCATCTACTCCTTCCCCTCAAGAACCTTAGGTAAGTGTATCTTCATCCAATACCATTGTTGAAGGGGTATCTCCTCAAAAACTCCCTAGCATACTAGTCTCCTCTCCATATAGTTTTCCCTCCATTGTTGTTCCACTCTCCATTCATTCACCACCACTTACAATAGCATCTCTTACTAATATGGCTTATTCATTTATTTCATCATCTACCTTACCTCCTATTCCCCCTATAGTCACTTACCAAAGGAATTCTAAAATCCTTCTAGCCTCCTCTAAAATTAAAAAATTAGAGGAAAGATGATCATTAGGTCTTACTACTCTAAAAGAATCTCTTGGTGAGGAAGAAGAAAAGGAAGAGGATTATGGACATATCATATCATTATTTGATTATCCTACAAATGAAGATAAAATAAATGTATAAATAATGATAGGACCAAAATAAGGGTCAAGTGAGGAGGAAGCCCAAGATTAAATAGAAGAGGAAGTAGAATTATAAAAGGCTAAATCTATGAGCCTAAGAACCTTACAAGAGGAAGGAAATCTAGTTGGGGCACTAGACTAGAAAGTCCTCACTAAAGAAAGATAAAGCATTAATAAGGTATTTTATTCTCTTATTTCTTCTATTACTATTAAATATACTCAAGCTACATATTTTCCTCCATCTAGTCTCAGGCTTCCATCTTCTAGTTTAATTGATTCTTCTATTCTTTCAACATTCACGTAAATAAAGAATCCAAACAAAAGATTCTATTTTTAAATTTTGGTTTTAGTGTCCATTTTTTATCCTATAGATCTAATCCCCATAAAATATTTATCTCAATTATATCCACCCATACCACAATCCACACCTACATAGTCAGTCATAATGATAGTTATGAAAACTCCAAGCTTGACCAAATATGTGGCTAAAGCCATCCCACAAATGGAAACCTCACCATGGTAAAGAATTATTTATCCACTTCTCTAATTCTTGATTCAAATAAGTGATTCATAAAAAACTCTAGCAATAACTCCCCCTCTAATGATCAATCCACCCTCTACCTCTGAAGACCCAAGACCAACAAAATAATAAATGGAACTCATTATTCCCCAATGAGTTAAATATATACAAGGGCGAAGGGATGAGAGACAAAATTTGGTCATTCTTTAAATACCTATAGTCTTCACCCAATTTGATAAAAAAAAGTGGCACTATTCATAGGGTGAATAAGAGGAAGGTAGTGAACATAAATACCAGGGAAGAAAAAGAGTTTGAACAAAGGTAAAACTATTTCCCTTAGCTAAAAATTCCAAAAATAATCCAAATGATCCAATAGAGTATATAGAGTATTTATGTTATTTTTTAGATTTGGTTGGATAAGTAATGAAGGAAATATACAAGAATAATGAGGATGCAAAGAAGATATCATTAAAGAGATAGATTATTCATCCCCTTTAGGAAATCATTGATAGTGTATAAATTAAATTCATCATGTTGCACAATATTTTTAATAACATTCAAGTCTCTAGGGGATAAAGTCAATATAATAGAACTAAGGTGTTTAAACTCTAGCAATAATTAAAATAATTTGAGGAAAGGCTTATCTTTTTGGTTTAGATTTAAAATAAGTGACACATTCAATCATTTAAACTTGATTTCCATCCAACATGTTTCATGGGCTTGAAGTTATATAATTACACAAATGGATGGTGTCGTTAAATGGCATACGTAGATGAAGTATTTGATAGGAAATTTAAAAAACCATGAGAATGAGGCATTATAAATTTTGAAATATATGAGGTTCACTGATGTGATTACCTCTACTAGAGAGTTGGTTAACAATCCCAATTTTGAAACTCTTTAAAACATTTGCAAATAGTTTTAAGGAGAAATTTGAAGGAATCATATATAAAATTAATGATTAGATCCTACAATTGATCAATTTTGTTAAGGATAGAGTGAGAAATGTTGAAGCCCTTGGAGTAGAATTTAAGAGATTATAAGTAGAGCACATAATGTTTATGGTTTAAATCCATAAACATATTTAAACATTCCTTGCTCAGTTTTGATATTAAAAAATTGATATATGAGTTGAGGGTTAGAGGGCCCCTCACCCATTATATTAAATGTAAATTGATGGTTACAATAAATGAGAAATACCTAAGATAATAGATATAACAACAAACCCAAAGAACTACAAAAAATGCCTAAAAAGGCATATAACTAGCCAAAACACTACCACCCCACAGGGAAACCACAAAAAAATAAAAGATAAAAAACAAACCACTTGAGATTAAATGCTCATATAAGGGTTAACTAAAACCTATATTGATAAGTTTCTACCACTAGGGTTGTCCCCTTCAATAACCACCTATGCCAATTGTTCATCATCTAATAATTCAATTCTCCACCCACCATGGCTTGATCCTAAACTAACTTCACCATCACCCATAATAGACTTGGGTCTACTAATGCATGATACAGTTACCTTCTACCTCTGGATCCTTGGCCTACCCACTTGTTTCTTACTCAACACCCCACCCACACTTGGTGTTGATTTCATAGAGGCCAAGTAATCCTTCATGTGAGAGGAGACTAACTTTATTTGAAATGTAGGACCCATGTCATTCCCCTAAAAAGAATCCTATGGTCATTAGAGAGGATTCCCAAATAGCCTCACAAAATATTTCACTATTGTTATCAGCCTAGAAGAGTTTATAAAACTAAGGGTCACTACCATAGAAGTAATTAGGGCTCACATTTCATATAAGTAATTTATAATAAAATGTCCATTTAGGTCAAGGTCTTTTAGGCAGTTATAAAAAAAACCCACATATTCCACCAATCCAAAAAAATGTTCCTCCAACTCATGAAATGCACATAGAGGGATTATCATGAGGTCATTCTCACTAGAGAAAGGAAGTTTACACTAAACTACCCAAATAAACCATTCCATAGATTCTTTTAGACCCACATAAAACCTTGGTTAGATAATCCTACTCCCCATAACCAAAGTCCTTTGTTTTTCCTTTAAGGCATAGAGAAGATTATTAACAAATGGTGACACAACCAACGAATTAATTTTCACCTTACAACTAGTTTATAACAAAAATAAGCGTATCAATTCTTTCATTCCCTATAGAACACTTCTATATTAAATAACAAAAATTCATTTGAGATGTGAATCTATCATCCTCCCACCAAAGGCCACATCCATCCTGGTCACTTCTATACACAATAAGGGTTCACTCAAAGCCACGTATATCATGTTATCCATGGTGTTAAAATTCATCAAAAACTTGCAATAATACTCAAGGATATATCAAGAGGATATAAATCCTATAGTAAACATATTACCAAATTCACTATCTTCAAAATATAATAATGGGGAACATGTCGTGCATGGGAGATGCAACCCCTAATCCTAATTAAACCCCAATTAAGGGTGGCATGCTTGTCATGAAAGCTTCACCACCCCACAACAAATAATTATGAAGGTAATTACTTGAAACTCCAACTATTCTAATCATTTTTGGAAATGATTTTGTTAACCTATTATAATCTTATATTTGTAAGGCTATTTACTTCTTAAAAATAGTGAAAAACCTCCTAGAAGCTACGATTGTCTAGCATTCCCCATGCATGATTTAAGATGTTATTAATGTTTTAAGATCTAGCTTTACTATTAATTAAGGCTTGGATTATAACCTTTGATTGGCCTTAAATTATGACTCGATCAATCCCATATTATATCAAAATATCTAGCCCTAAGATGAGAGATTGTGACTCTTCCTCCTTGTTAGTGTCATCCATCAACTTATTCAACATAGCTCAGATTAAATAACCCATGTAGTCCTAAATAATGCATCATGCTTTATAGGCTCCTAGATTCCCCCTGACAACCCTAAAAAAATTTAATTTGAATAGTCTTGAAGGGGGAGGCACCCACTCTATTTTACCCTCTCATCTCAAGGTGTTCAAACACACCACCAACCCATTAACAGGTTTAGTTTTTATATTATTAATAAAGATTTTAATACAACACATGCATTATTTTAGAAACCCAAGGCAACATAGGGAGTGTAAGGATCAACACCAAACATGAAATCAGATACAAGTGTTTCCACACCATCATAGAGTCCCCATTTTTTTATATATGCATTCATCCATACTCCAACAAGGCCAATTTTGATTCCCCAAGTGACTACAACATCTACTTCTATTTCCATAGTTGTCACTCAACTATTATCCTCTTCTATGGTGCCATATAACCACCACTCTAAATATTAATATGTGTTTACATGTTTTAATTAAGTTATAAATAAGGGTTCCAAATTTATTTGGCACACACACACACATATATCTTTGTGTTTGTTTGTGTGTGTGTATTATTTTAGTTGAGGAATCATATTTATGGATACACTTTTGTACATGAATCATTTGCATGATTTTGGACACAATTCTATTTTTAGAGATGTAAATTTAGACTTCACTTAGAGGTTGAGGCCTTACCCTTCTCAAGAGTATATATTTGTATACTCCCTATCCCAAAGGGATGAGAATTTTGACTATGAAGATTAATAAGAAATTTTGAGGAAAAATATACACTTGGTCTTAATGTGAAACTCTTAATTCTTCTCCAAACTAGTGATTCTTGTAAGTTATATCATTATAGTATCTTAGTATTTTGGTTGTACATGAGTTTTATTTTAATACATTTATTCATATTGTGTTATTGTTAATTTTAATATCTTTTGTGTATTAATCATAATCTCCCTTCATAGATCTGTAATTGTAATCCTACAAACGTAATAAACTTTGATTATATATGCATGATTTGAGTATATTTTTGATTCCTTGGACTCTTAACTATGTTTTATTAGTGGTATGCTTACAATAGCTTGTATTAGACATTAGTTAATTATTACTTTTCCAACCCCTAGTTCAAGAGCTAACTTAGAAAGGTTTCATCTTGTTCGGTCCACATAACTTTTTTTGCCCTATCTTTCCTTCTTTTTTGAATTCATTTTAGTCAGGTCCACCTTAATCTAGATCCATAATTAATCCAATCATATCAAGTGTGTGTGTGTGTGTGTGTACACACACACACACACACACACACACACACACACACACACACACACACACACACACACACACACACATTATAAACAACCTATTGGTAGAATAAAAATGAGTGAAGTAACTATTTACCACATATGGTTTGGATATGGAGGTGAATATATATATATATATATATATATATATATATATATATATATATATATATATATATATATATATATATATATATATATTCACCTCCATATCCAAACCATATGTGGTAAATAGCTACTTCGCTCATTTTTATTATACCAATAGGTTGTTTATAAAATTGAATATCTTGAAACTCACACCTTGGAGTGAATCTTTTTCAAATATCCTAAAATGTTAAAGGCTACCTCATAAGGTTCCCTAGTGTATATAAAACCTACATCAATAGTAATTTATCTAGTGCTATAAGTTATGCCTCTATTTGTTTGAAAATGATCACTTGAGTTGCATTATATATTCTCAAAAGATTAACAAGGTCCACTTCAGATACTAACTTGCTACACCCATATTTATAAATCTATATAAAAGTTAGGTCAGATAAAGGTGTCAAGAGAAGACCTTGGGATCAATCATATTATCCAAATAGAAGAACCCATCTTCCTCTACATCTAATGTCCCAAATTTATATTATTGGTTATGCTATCAACATCACCAAAGATGTGCATTATTTACCTAGAAACCTTGAGAAGTATTTTCCTTCCATTTCTCCTTCAAGAGGAAGGACTATTGAAGAACATATAAAGTCTTTTAAAACTAATTTGGGAATACTAAATGTATTCCATAAGGATGTGGTATGAATACTTTTTCCCTTTAAATTACAAGATGTTTCCTATGACTAGTCTCTTAATGTCCCAAAAGTTTCAATTACATCTTGGGAAGAATGCCTAAACCCTTTTTTGGCAAAGTTTGGATAAGTCACCAGTGTAAGTGTTGTATACAAATAATTTGTTAACATGATAATAGTACTGAATGAGCCAATATAAGCCTTCAATGCTATTTTTTAAAATATGTTATTAGACTTGAATCTACCTATTAGCCTACTAAGGTATTGGCCCTCAAAAGGTACCAAAATGCCTTGGACTAATGTTTTTCTCCACATAGCTACTAATGTTGATATGTTACCTTTGGTTTATGTTGAAGCTATCAATGTTGATAAGGAATTGAACCATGAGTCATAATCCTCTAGCCCACTTAATATTGGTCCTATTTTTTTAGCCTTTAGCCCAATTCTAAACCCAAATCATAATAATGTGGCCTAAAAATATAACTAGGTGTACACCCATTTACCTTTAGCCCATGATCCACCCAACCATCATCTTATCTTCATGGATAATTCTATGTCTACATATAACTAGAAAAACTAGAGTTATTCCTTAATACTAGTTAATACTACTACTACACAAGGTACTACTTATGAGTCCATAAAAATAGAACTAGAAGTTATCCAATAGATGGTGTAGAAATTGAGCAATGAGTTTGTGAACATGTAAAAGTGCATGAGAGACACTAGTGGATAGAATACCAACTAAAGTTTTGGATTCCATAGGTAAAATAGATATTTTAATAGGATTATTAATAATACAGAGTATTAGCCACTTAAAAAGATGCCAGAGATAAATATTATGGAAGCAAAAGTTCCTATTTGGTTTCAAGTCCATAATACAACATAACATGTTGATCTAGATGCATAGATTTATGTACTACCTTCAATATTTTTTATAAGGATACGGATAGGTAGGAATGTTTTTCTAATCTGACAAAACCATCTTCCCCTAGTACTTTAGGAAGAACCATTACAATGATGGTCCTTGAGACCTATGACTCCCCATTCCTAGAGAAGGATGAGAATGGACTAGAGGATAACATAGATGAGATCCATACTTTCCAAAATTTACATAAAATGAGGAACATTTAAAATCTAATTAATAATTAGCATGTTCCTACCTTCATTCCTTCAAGTAATAGTGTTACTATTCCTATAGACTTCAAGGCCAATAATAATCTAACCCCTCCAAAAGGGAATGTTCAGATGTAGAATACAAAGCCACACAGTAGAGGGGGGCACCATATTATTTAGGGCATAAATAAGATAAAATCTAATATCAAACCTCATGAGCTAGCCTAAATCACTAAATAGATAAAATTGTTTAAATCCTTGACTAGGAGATCATCTACTAAAAAAATCCAAAGCTATGAATGTAAACACGATGGTAGATAAGGACAAGCCTAAAGTACCACCTTTTCTATTAACCATCAGAATGTTTGAAAATAATGTGCATAATTATTTGGTTAATTCAAGTGCCTTAACTAATGTGATGCCTAAAATTGTAAGTAAGAAACTAGTTTTGACCCTAGATAAGTCAAAAAGAGTGGTTTTATAATTGGATAAGTATTTTATCCCATGTGTTGGAGAATTGATAAATGTATATATCTAGTTTGCACCTAATCCATGTCTATAGTAATACATTTATATTTTGGTATTTGACATACTAGAAGCTTGTGGATTTTTAATGAGTCGATACTGGTCAAAGACATTGAATGGATACATGACCACCAATTTCTCACACATATGGTTTCCCTATAAAGGAGTGACTAACCATATCTGATTAGACTATAAACCAAATATGAAGCATCTAATCACAAAATTCAATGACAATAATGAAAAGGTTAAATTTTTACCTTCACATATATGGGTGTATGCATTCACTACCAAGGAATATATTCATGAATAATAATTTCAAGGTCATTCATAGTTATGGTCTCTCCATTTTGATAGACCTAGATCAAATCAAGGTTTAAATATGATCATAGATTTGATCGATCTAGATGGGAAGCAGTATCTATTTGCTTACAGACTATAGTTCCCTTACACCAATAATAGTGTTTAGTTTGAAGCTCTAACCCTCAATCTATAATTTTCATTGAATCACAACATCAAGTAATTACAAATATTCAATGATCAAAAGTTGGTTTTCAACTAGATCAAAAAGAAATATTAATGTAAACTCACTTATTTTAATAAGTATAAACATTGATCATGGGATCTAATCAAATCCTTTAAATTATTCAACATCAAGGCCATCCTAAGTAAATTAAAACATATGACATATTCACTACTAGCTTCAACTACTAATCTGGCACTATTCCAAGAATCTAAAATACAAAAATTATCTATGGATATGGTTCCTTTACCCTCTATCCCAAAAAACATGGACAACTTCTAAGTTTTTAAGGATAATCAATAGATTATATAATTTATAAGTAGTTATGGATCCTTTTAATCTTAGATAATAGATGAAAAGGATGTTGAGCCCATACATGTTGAATATTTTGGAGAATATGGTGTCTTATAGATGAAGGAGAACTACATCCCTCTGAGAATGGTCTCCCCATAGTGATATTTCAATGTGAATCCATAAACTAAAAAGCAAAAGCAAGTGAGTTAGATTTTATCAAGGAGAATCTAAAAACTGACTAATATCCTCAATATGTGAACATTGGTCTAAATTACACTAAAAATGAGAAACAAAATTTGAGAAGTCTAAGGATAGAATATAAAGACATGATCACCTGGACATATAAATATTTAAAATTATTTAAACCTAAGGTCATCACACATATGATTCCATTAAAAGCACACCATAAGCCTTTTAGGTAGAAATAGAGGCAAGTAAACCTAATTATATAACCTCATATCCAAATAGAAGTATAGAATATACTTGGTGATAAGATTATATTTCTAATCAGGCATTCTACTTAAGTAACCAACCTAGTACCAGTTAGGAATAATAATAGAGAAATCAAACTTTATATTGACTTCATAAATCTAAATTAAACATCAAATAAAGATAACTATCCTTTTCCCTCCCTAGATGAGGTAATTTAAATGTTAAGTGGGTCTGAGATGGTTTCCTTGGATGTATTCTCGAGATATAATCAAGTTTTGGTAGAATCACAAGACATGATGAAGACTACCTTCACAAATAGGTGGGGAAGTTTTGCATATAAAGGATGACTTTTGACCTGATCAATGCAAGAGCACCCTTCTAGGGAGATATGAACTTTACCTTCTGAATTTGTTTGATAAATGTATCATCATTTATATGGATGACTTAACAGTGTATTTTAAAGATAAAGTTGATTATAAATATCATCTATAAAGAGTATTTGATAGGTGTAGAAGATATGGAGTATCACTCATTCCAAATAATAGCATCTTTGGAGTTATTAAAGGAAAACTACTAGGCCATGTAATTAATATGGATAGGATCTCTATTTATCCAAAATGAATCCAAGCCATTTCTAAGATGACACCTCCTAATAGCAAAAAATATTTGAAGTCTTTCTTTGGTAAGACAAACTTTGTAAAAAAATTCATTTTTATATTTATAGATATTGTCAAAGCCTTGAACTCCATGTTAAATAAAGACTTTAAAATAGAATGGAAAACAAAGGCTAAGAAATATTTTTAGGACATCAAGACTACCATTATTCAAGCTCTAATTTTTTCAGCTTAGACTTCAATAAATATTTATATCTTATTTCATTTATCTCAGATCACACTATAGTGTTTATACTCACATAAAAGGTAAATGACAATAAACATCCAATTACCTTCATGATTACCAACCTAAAAGATGTAAATCTAAATTAATCAATGATAAACAAATATATATACAGATTAATTAAATCCATCAATAATGTCAAGGATTATATTTTGAGAAATAAGATATATTCCATTTTTCTAGACCTAGTTTTCAATCTCACACTTAGACAAAATGAATTGGGTGAAATAATAGGTGAGTGGATGGAAAAATTACAAGAGTTTAATCTTGAAATTAGACTAGATAAGATGGTGATAATCCATGTAATCATCTAGCTCATGACTATGACTAATCCATATATTTTTATTGAAAAAATCAATGAAACTCAAGTAGCTAGTGGTGAATGGCATGCTCAAATCATCCACTATTTACTCATCGGTACATGCCTCTTGACATAAAATTAGAGTAAAGATGAGCCTTTAGACTCAAATCAACCCATTATATGATGAAAAAGGAGTCTTATATATAAATAACTATGATGACATCTACTTGAGGTTTATCTCAAAAGAAGTTGCAGGCATCCTAGATAATCTAAATCAAAAGATAGGTAGTGGACATCCCTCAGGTAATGCAACAACTCAAAAAATATTGAGAATTGGGTACTACTGGCCTAAAATTTTTAGATATTCCCATAACTATGTCAAGACCTATCATGAATACTAGGTATTTGAAAAAACAGAAGTGAATGTTGCCATGCCATTATAACCAATCATTTAAGGGCATCTTTTTTCCCAATCGAGTCTTGATTTCCTTGGGGTAATCAACCCAAGTTATTTAGTAGGGCACAAGTTTTTCCTAATAACTAACTATTGCATCAGATGGATAGAATGTATGGCCATAACTAATTTTAGAGTACTTGATCTTATCAAGTTTTTGGAAGAAAACATACTGACCAAGTTTAGCACTCTAATTTCTTTAGTTTGTGGTAATGGTCCATATTTCCAATCTACTAAATTTATAGAATGAACTTATAAAAACTAAATTACCATTAAGTTTTATTTAAACTAATACCCATAAATGAATGGAGTAGTTGAATATAATAACAAGAACATGATATATTCCATTAAGAAGTCAACACAAGATACACCAAGAGAATAACATTTACTATTAAAGTATATATTATGGGCATATCAAACCAGACATAAGCAAGCCTTGAATACTTCACATTTTTTTATAGTGTATGGGAAACAACCAGTCTTCCCCATCGCCCTTAAAATTACAACATACTAATTCATGTATGAGTACATAGAAGAAGATGAAATAATCTAGTCTAGACTATTTGACATAGTCTAGATGGAAGATGCATGAACTAAAAATTGCATATCTTCAATAAACACCAAGATATTTTTAAGAGATGGTTTTATAAGAGATCCAAGATCAAATCCTTTAGAATTTTAGACCTAGTTATTCTATGGGGTAAAACATATAAGAAAAAATGATAGCATGATAATTTCACTCCTTTATGGATTAGGTCATATCAAATATATGAGATACTAGGTAAAAATGTCTTCCACTTCAAGGACCTCCAAGGTAATGACCTCAATTTTCCAATCAAATGATAGTTTTTAAAATATTATTTCATGGATACTTCAATTGGAGATACTTTTGGATGACTTTAAGTGGAGATGTAGACATAGGAATGGATTAGATTTCATGTTTTCTAGGTTAATATTTCATTTTTTCATATTAGAGTTTCCTACTTTCCATAATTTCTTTGGGTAGATCAGTTGTTATGATTTATAGATTAGTTTATAAAAGTGTATAATAGACCAACTGATTTACTATGTTAAAGTTATAAAATACTTGCCTCAAATAAGGGGATGATATAAAAGGAAGCATAATTGGTTTTTACATGGATTTGTTCTGATAGTGTTTGAGCTTCTGGGATTAAGGTATGGGCTATGACTAAATTAGTTTCTACTTAGAATGAGTGAGTTTTATATACCTTTGAGATTTACTCTGATATACTCATAGATTTTTTATAAAGACTTCTCATTTCTAAAATATCAACTGCACTATTACATTCTAAAACTTAGATGAGAGATAATAAACATATGAATGGATGCACACTGATAAGGACATATTTATTAAAATAAGTTTTTTGTTATACACACAACCAAACAATGGTGTTTCTCAACCCTCCTTATATCTATGTTTCTAAAAAAAATCATCATGTAAAATTATATAAGATTGGTGAGTTAAGTAATCTCTACTAGGAGTATGTACATCTGGATGGCAGTAAAAGAAGGCTTAGAGTGGGATCAGAGGAATCTTTGTCAGGACTATGGGAATTTGGATAGTAGTATAGTAATGTCTAGGATTCCCTTAAAATTTGGTTATAAAATTTTAATTTAAAATAATACCTATAGGGTTTATCTACAACTTTTTCAAAACTCTCATAACAAGGGGAAAATAATTTCAAAAAATCACACACATAAATCCAAGGAGTGAAAAGGGTTAGTATGTTACACAGGGGAAGGAAGAGTATTTTTATAGGGAATGATTTACTTATTCTTTTCTTGTTAGAGATAAAGTTTTATTATGATTCATTACTAAGATTCTATATTCTCAAATACTCAGGAGTATTTTCTCCACTGAGTCACCATTTGTTGTAGCCTAACACACACCCCATTTAAATTCAAAAAAAGGGGACCCACTATTGTTGAATATATTTATTTAGGGTCTATAAACCTTAGATATATATTACAAGGTTTCAATATGAAAAATTCTAATGTTTTCCTCAAAGTCTAAAGTTATAGAGTTCTAAAATTATAAAAATCAAAGCATGAACGTTGAGTTTGGTTTATTTTAAACTTTGGTTTTTTTAACACATCTTGAAAATTGACTTTAAGATTTATGGACTAATGAACTAATGTGTCTCAACCTAGTGTTTCTATTATTTTTTTGTGTTCACATGACTATTGGTAAAGTCTTGAAAAGTATTCACATTTAATTCCTACCTTTATTCAAGGTCTTGACAATTGATATAATTATGTTAATCTAAATCTTTGAAACATATAAAATAGGTTCAAAGGTCTACATTTTCAAAGATATAAGACATAAATATATGTAATTATTATTTTACTCAAAACTTACCATAGTTTGACAAAAGTTCATACTTTATCTAAATTTGGGTTACCACAGGACATCTATATGGTAGAACCATGTTTAGCTGGGACAAAGTTCACTTCAAATAAAATTATAAGTCCTTAAAGTTTATAAACCCTAGGAACATACCACATGATATAACCTCATGAACCCATAACCATATAATTTCAAAGCATTATTAATCATCTAATGGTCATGAGGTGTCGCAATTCTAAGAGCTTGACAAGTGGCATAATTTCATTAACTAGAACCTAGAAAGTTTAAATAAAGTCTAATGACATTGAGTCCCCATAGTATAATAGATATGAGGTTCTAAGATCTAAGAGTGTGATAATTTGAAAAAATTTATTAATCTATGGCTTCAAATTATAAATTTGAAGTTAATAACCTAATGGTTTGGTGACTCCTAGCCTTTGAGTTTATGTAGTGATGAGATCATTCCACATGTCAATGCCCCATCCACCTAAAGATTTTTGGTGGTATCCATAATTAAAAAGTTATAGAATCAAGGCCCTTAGTATCTAAGTTCCTACATTATTTAGATCACTCCACATGGCTCAATCATGTTAACTCAACCCCAAAACATATAAAACATAGTCATAAATCTAAAAACCTGAGTAAGCAAGAATTAGACAAGTGTCACAATCCATGAGATGTATGGATAAATTAAACATAAATGATCTCAAAATTAAATTAAAAGGTCCAATAAGTGATATATTGACACATGTTTTGAAGAAGTGGCTAGACATACAAAGTTAATGAAAAGTTACCATTTGGCAAATAAGAGAACCTGTGAAAGCTAACTAACAAATTTAAATATAAATGGGAACAAAATCAAAATTTTATATTCACATTGTTATCACATGAATGAATTTAAGGTGTAGAATTTGATAAATATATACAAATTAAAATCAAAGTAAATTCACTTCACCATTAATCAAACATTACAAACCTAAGATCTCAAGCAACCAAAATCCATAGATTTTTTAGATAAACTACAAGAGAATATAAATTAAAAATGAATTAAATAGGTTAAATCATTGAAATGGATTATCCAAAACCATCTCACATCTAGGTCTCTTCTATATATCTATTTCTAGAAACATTGAATACACAAACACTATATTTGACAAGAGTGCCTTGGATTTTAAGTTTTCATATTACTCATCCCTTTAGAATATAGTTGAGTCTATAGAACCATACTCTAAATAAGACTAGATATCTCAAGAGGAGAAATAGTATATTGATAACCTACTACCAATCAAGACCATGGGACTACATCAAGTGATGGTTAAATTAGAGGTAATGTCTTGTATTGATTTGCTCTATGATTTATTTTTTAATGGTACTTATTATGGGGACTATTTATACCTTGAAAATGGGTGAAATTTAATTACATATATTTTAGGAATAAAATTTGAGATATATTTTAGGATACACACACCTAAGGTTTCCTACAACCAAGTCTCATCTAATGCATGGTTTGAGCACAACATTATAAATGGGAAATTAAAGCAATGGCTAGTGAAAAGACAAAGACTGAACCCCAAGGGAGGCATCTCCTCCAACAACATTATCAAATTTAATCCTAGTATTAGGATAGGCATGGCCCTTCTAAATAGACTATATGTATTTGCTATAATCACTTATGTAAAATTGGAATGGGTCCCATTACTATACATTCTCCTCGCTTCTAACAAAATTATGGTCTTAGGAGAGATAAAAGTGTTAAACTAAAGGCCCAAATGTACAAACATGAATAAAGGCCCATTGATATAAATTTTTATATGATGTCATATCTATTGGTTACAGTCTTGGAGACATTTGAAATAGCCCATAGAGAACTATGGAATCTTTTAACAAAATATGTTGATAATAGAATCTATGAATACTATTATTTTATGTTTATCTACATATACAAGAATTTGTGAGGAAATATATCTTTAGGTTTACTAATCCATTAATGGCACTTAGATGCCTAGAATATTTGATAATTTTAAGGCATTGCCAAAATGGGGTATTACTTATACTATCTAGATAATACCATAATATGAATTGATGGTAAAAGGACACCCCCTCTATTTTTACCATGCCATGTTCTAAACAAACTTGCAAATAAAGAGGTGTAACACCAACTATACAATAGTATAGATTAATAAATTAACCTTAAACATCATGCCTATTATTATAAAACCCTTCTAAACATCATATGACTTAGAGGTATTGTGACCATTGATATAAACATGATAATATTTTTATAAATGCATCAGATGACTTAGAGGTATGGACTCATATGATGGACAAACAGATGTCCATGATAGTTGCTCAGGTTATCCAATATGACCATGAGATAATCAAAGAACAAGAAAATGATATGGTGTAACATGCATAAATATCTTAGAGTCATAAATATGCTCTAATTTATCCTCAAGACCCAATATTACAAGACCAACTTCCCTCCCCTATAGGCAAAAAAAACCAATCTACAAATGGAGAGTCCAACTATCAAAGGGAATAGAACCTCAAAATTAGAAATAAATTTCTCAGAGGTCTCCTTCATCTCCATATGTATTTTACGCATC